>LPNX010945564.1:3071-15015 GCA_001517045.1 Pseudotsuga menziesii
CATAACCCGCGCGCTTAAACTGGTCGTCGCTATATCGACGCCTTGACCGTTTTATAAGTCAACAAAAAACGGTGCCGTCGCTATAGCGACGGTCTGGCGTGGATACAGCGACAAAAGTCGGGGCTTCTTAAAAAAAATTGTAAAAATGCATAATTTACCCTTGATTTTTCCACGAAAGTAAAACTAACGTGGAAAACTAACGTGGCAAAATTGATCACATGTACTAGTGTCTTCAGCTTCTTCCTCAAAACTATCTTCCTATTTGTGTTTGAGCTCTGAAACAATCCAGTCAAAGAATCCCACATCTTATAAGCTCGGTCTTTACTCAAGATGTGAGGAATGACATGGTATTTAACTGCATCAAGAATTATCCTTCTGGCCTTAATCTCCTTCTTATTGAAGGAAGCTAGTCCAACTGGATCTGTGGTAGCATCGGGAATGACAATGGGATGAGCAGTAGTATGATTGACTCCCTCATCCCATAGCTCATTCTCTTCCAACACAAGCAATATCCGGGCCTTCCATGGGACAAAGTTCCCTGTGCCATCAACCCTATCCTCATTCTCAATTCAGTTGAAGTCATATTTTTCAAAGAACAAGTTTCAACAAAATGTTGCTACTGTCAAAATATATTTTCTAAATTCTGGAAATTACTTCTTCTTTTTTTCTCTGCAAAAATTAATTTTCTGCCCCACTCAGCTCTGATACCATGTATGTTTTTCTCAGTTTCAGCCACCAGTTTAAATGTCAAAAATATCTCAGTTTAATGCCCAACCTAGAAATGCATAGGGCTGGAAAATAACATAAATTTTCAGACTAAAATAAACACTCATGTAAATCAACTTTTAATGACAGAAAATGAAATAAATGCACACCATGAAATTTTTCAGACACAGTAAATTTTTGGCAACATGCCGAGGAAAAACCCACAAGGGGAAAACCTGTTAGGATAGAGAGAGTATTTTTATTATCATGAAATTTACAGCAAAACTTAGAAAGTTGCAGACCAACTTATCTCAACCAAGAAGAGAATTTCTGCCTCGTTTTCCATGCCAAACATGAAAAATCAAACTCATATTTTTTTCCTGTTTCTGCCTCGATTTCTATGCCAATGTATGGGCTGACTGTATAGACCTTGAAATCTGTGCCCAGGGAAAATAAATTTTCTTGAAAAGCGTGCCTAGAATTTTGCCTCAAAAATCATGTCTGCTATACTGAAAACCGTACCGTACAAACTGTATGGACCAACAATAAATGCTGATGTCCTCTCCTCGATTTTTGTTCCCTCTCTATTGCTGTCATTTCCATCGATTTGCATGCTGCAATTTTTTTATCTTTCTTAGAAAAATGAAAACTTTCTCTCTCAGCTCTCTCCTTCACTTCAATCTGCAAAAGTGAGTGAAATGACATTTCATTGGCTTTTTGGTGAGAACTCTAGGGTTTATCTAATCCAACAGTGGACATTAGATTAGATCGATGGATGAGATTAATTGCTCATATTTAAATCTCATAAATATAAATTTCACTCACCCACTTAAATTTATCAAAAAGTGACTTTATTCTCTAAAGTCATATTAAATGCTCATCTCAAGTCATTTAATGCAAGGGTCACTTTATTTCCTCCTTTTAAGTGACTAAGGCTAACGTCACCTAAGGGAACACTTTTCTAGGTACAAAGATCAAGAGGAACTGGATCTGGAGCTGATATTTTGTAGTGCTGATTTTATGGTCCAGGGTCAAATTAGGGTTTGAATTTCCCAGAGTTCTACCCAACCAAAAACTTCGATCTTGTTCACTAAATTTCGATTTTTAGGAGGAGAGAAGTCCTATGTTGGGATCACTACAAAATTCCACTTATGTGAAAAGCCCTAATTTTCCATAGTAGTGATAGGTCAAAAACTGAAAATGCTTGGAATCAGATTCTGCTTTGACAGAAAGATGCACCCTTCAATGGAGAGTTAGCCTAGCCTCCTTTTGTTGATGATATGTGGAGAGAGACCCAAAAAGTAAGAAGTCCTAGCTTCTACGGCTGCACAATGTCTTCTTCTCAGGTTAGCTCCAATACCATGTTAGATTTTTATCATTTAATCAATATGATCTAGGATCTTATCTAAGAGAATAACTTTCACATCAATAATCACAAGAGACTCAGACACAAAGAATTTTCCTCGTGGAAACCATAAAGGAGAAAACCCCACAACTTCCTCAGAGGTAGAATGAGCACCAATAGCAAAAGTAAAACCCAAAGATACAAAGATGATCTTCGACAATTGTTCTCTCTCTCACTTGTGCTAGATACTCTTCTCTCACTCATGCATTACTATTGAGCGAGTGTGTGTTTCAAATAGAGAGTCTCACTCTCTATTTATACTTAATTTCCACTTGACAATTACTCTACATGGTCGACTTCTCTAAGAGAGTCTAATAACCCTAATATAACTCAATTGTGGGGTCTATTGCCTCGACTTATAACAGAGGGTTAACCTCAATGACTTTAGATGACTCTCCTGATTGAAGGAACAAACATCTCCGTCGGGGTACAATGAAATACAATAAGAAATATACAAGTGATTACATTCCGAAGTTACAAATACATCAAGACATGCTCCCTCCTCCAATCCCCTCACTACTCTACCCCAATACCTCTTCCTACGTCTTCAATACCTCCTCCATCCTACAATAACCTTAGATATTATCTCACCATCCCATGTCATACAAGCTTCTCTACAAGCCCTTCTATTCATTCCTCTAGACTCTTCAATCCCTTACCCACTTGCTCTCAAATAGCATTAAAAGAATAAGCACAACCAACTCCATAATACAATTGTAGCAAAATCCATCATCGCAGTAACACTCTCCATAGTCAAAATATTTTCAGGGAATCAATTCTCTTTTGGACAACCATTGGGCTCTCATTCTTAACACCAAGTTTGTTTTCTTCTAGCAATTCCACACCACACAACATAGGTTCCATCTATCAAGAACAACATTAAACTCTCCATACCATAAATAAACCATCATTTAGACATAATAATCATGCATACTTCTAGGAACATATCTTCACCTCCTCTTCACCATATTGCACACTCTTCACCATCATGTTTTGTGGCTCACTTACACTATCACTAGAGTGTCGAGCCACACAATGCACTTACTTACATAATAATCATGCATTCTTCTAGGAACATACCTTCACCTCCTCTTCACCATATTGCACACTCTTCACCCCTCATGTTTTGTGGCTCACTTACACTATCTAGAATGTCGGCCCACATAAGGCACTTACATAATAATCATGCATATTTCTAGGAACATACCTTCACCTCCTCTTCACCATATTGCACACTTTTCACCATCATGTTTTGTGGCTTACTTACACTATCACTAGAATGTCGAGCCACATAATGCACCTACTTACACTATCACTAGAATATCGAGCCACATGATGCACTTACTTAGAGGTGATCATGTACACAACATCACCCTTGCCTTAACTTTGCAGCCTAGTCTCACATTCATCAACAATATTTTACATTTAGAGATGCAATCTCTACATAGAAGACACAACATCGAGAAACTTTTATGGTGCCTTTCTTCCAACATCAAATAACGACATCCATCATTTTAGACGAAGGAGGAGGATAAGGATAAGGGCAAGGGCAAGGACAAGGAGAAGGAGAAAGGCAAGGGCATGACTTTGCCACATAAGGAGGAGGAGAAGGATAAGGACAAGGACAAGGACAAAGGCAAGGGCATGGGTTCGACTTTGCCACATTTTCCTCACCCTGGCCTACAATCTAGATAAGGATATACACCGGTAGTCGACTCCTAACCTACAGTCCAAATCCACGGGTGTGGCTGTTATCCGTTAACTGGGGCAAGAGTGAACCTCGACAACAACCCAGATAGCTTCCGCACATGGAGGAAAAAAAGGCGCTCTGAGCGGACTTTGAAGCAATGATGAAGGCTTCTTTTAAAATTGTAGTGTAGCCCCGGGCCCTGTTCAAACTTTCCATGTGCGTGAAGCGGGGGTTATAGCTCTTGTGATGTCATCTCATAGGGAAGAGTTTTCTTAGTGCATGTGCGGAGCCTAAGAGATGTGATGCATCGCAGTTCGTTTTCAAATGAATATGCCATCATTCATTTCAGTGTGAACGCATGGGAAACTGAAATGCAAATGTGGTTCGCCAGTGACTTCAACTTATAAATCGCCAAAGAAGATTAAAAAAAAATTGAAAATCACTAGTCAAACATGGGCGTGAGGTTTGGCATCCTCAGCCTCCTTTGTTTTGGGTTCTCCCCCTGATGGTGCCGAGTACTGTCAAACGTATTTCCCATGGGAGCTCCAAACACAGACACAGACGTGGTTCTTGCAGTGAGTAAGCTTCCGAGTAGTTCCACAATATTGCCTGCAAAGCCAGCGCAAGAAGAGAATTGCCCGCTCTCTCCATTTGATCTTCAGTTCGCACGCGTCAATTACGCTCAGATTGTTGTCTTCTTCAAACAAGAAGAGAACATAAATTCAGTGCATGAATTAGTTGAGCGATTGAAATGGAGCCTAGCAGAAGTGCTCGTCTATTTCTATCCTTTGGCTGGCAGATTGGCCGAGTCCCCCGACGGTTTTCTACATGTCAGATGCAACGACGAGGGTGCCCAATTTATAGAGGCCGAGGCCGCTGAAGACACCACTCTTGAACACGTACTCCTCCACAAAAGTCCTCGCTACTTTCAGGAATTGTTATTTCCTTTGAACGACTGCATTTGTGCAGACGGCCGATCACTTCCTTTGCTTGCAGTTCAGGTAAGTCGATTGATGCATATATATATTCAATTACGTTTTTCCCTTCATATGGTCCGTTAGTCGAATCTGACTGGGTTTGATTTAATATAAATATACAAACAAGCAGGTGACGCAGCTTAAAGATGCAGTGGCTATGGCGTTCACAATGAATCACATGCTCGTTGACGCACAGTCCGCATGGCACTTCATCAATTCATGGTCTGAGATTTGCAGATCAGGATCTGTCACAATAGCAAATCCTCCCTTCCACCAGCGCTTCAGACCAGTTTCTTCCACGGTCACATCTAACCAGAAACATATATACCTCCAGTCTGTCGAGAATGTGCAAAGGCCTCTTCCGCTGTCTCACGATCTACAAGTGGCTGTATTTCATTTCAGCAAAGACATGATGGCACGCCTCAAGAATCACGTCAACACGCAGTACAAGAACAAGGAGAGGGGAACAATAATTTACTCTTCTTTCAAGGCGCTGGCTGCCCATATGTGGGTGGTAATCACACGGGCGCGCAAGTTAAGAGCAGAAGAGGAAACAACCATGAGCCTCTCTGTGGATTGCCGGGAAAGACTTGTTCCGCCTCTTCAAAAATTCTATTTCGGTAACGCCATTCTTGTCCAGCGGGTCACTACACGGGCGGGAGAGCTTCTGAGCAATGCAGGCATTATAACAGCAGCGAGCCTTCTTCAGGAAAGCATAGAGGCTGCACAGAAAGGCGAAAGGATTAGATTAAGAACGGAAGAATGGATGAAGAACCCCAGTTTAATATCACGCCAGAGCATCACGAACATCATTAGCATTGGAAGCTCACCCAGATTACCAGTGTACGAGACCGATTTCGGATTTGGACAACCCTTGTGCGTAAGAAGTGGAGGCAATAACAAGTTTGACGGGAAAATCACACTATATCCCGGAAAAGAAGGCCCTGCAAGTGTGGATGTGGAGGTTTACCTCTGCCCTTCCTCTCTGCAATTGCTCATGTCTGATCCTCAGTTCCATTTGTTATTTTGCTAGAAGTCTGATCGCCATAGCAAGTTTTAGATATCTTAGTTTGAGGAACAACCATATTTGGAAGATTAATTTTCAAATTTTAATGCTATGTGCTCGTTTGGAATCGTTTTATGGCTTAACCACCGTTTACAATCTACAACACAATATCGTATTATTTTTCCAAAGATCAAGGGCAGAATCTGCATGGAGGTCTCTCCAACGTTCTGTAATCGACTGCTTAGACGTTTAGTGTTCACCCTGCCATTCATTAATTATAGGATCTTGTCGTTCTAAATTTAGAATTCTTTGCTTTCCGTTTGGCTTCCGGGTGAAGTAGTAACTTTTCAGCGATCTTTAGGGGGAATCCAGATCTACATAGTACAAAGGACCGAATCTGGTCTCAGAGTTAGGGGAGGGTTTCTTTTGGTTATTTTTCTGGGGAAGGGAAACAGAGTTCACCCCTGTGGATTGAGTGCTTATGAGGAGGCCTGCCTGCGTACCCATCTTCCATATGTTGTAATGGATGTATCTAAATCTGGTTACTCAATAATAAAGATAATCCTAATTATTGAAGTGCGTGTTTTTTTCCCTGATTTATGTATTTTTCATGTTAGTTCTGCTATACTGTGATTTTTACAGGTTTGCAGAAACCTGCAGCTTGAGGAGCTGCATCATTTAACTTTTGGGGTAGGGGAAACAGGGTATTCGCCGCTGTGGATTGAGGGCTTATGAGGAGGCCTGCGTGCCTATCTTTCAGCTGTTGTAATGGATGTATCTTAATCTGGTTACTCAATAAAAAAGTATAATCCTAATTATTGAAGTGTGCTTTTGCCCTGATTTATGTATTTTTCCTGTTAGTTCTGCTATACTGTAATTTTTACAGGTTTGCGAAAACCCTGCAGCTTGAGGATCTGCATCATTTACGGAGTTTTAGGGTAGGAGAACCATGGTATTCGCCCCTGTGGATTGAGGGCTTATGAGGAGGCCTGCGTACCTATCTTCCAGTTGTTGTAATGGATGTATCTAAATCAGGTTACTCAATAAAAATATAATCCTAATTATTGAAGTGTGGTTTTGCCCTGATTTATGTATTTTTCCTTTTAGTTCTTCTATACTGTGAATTTTACAGGTTTGCAGAAACCTGCAGTTTGAGGATCTGTATCATTTAAGGAGTTTTGGTGTAGGAGAAACAGGGTATTCGCCCATGTGGATTGAGGGCTTATGAGAAGGCTTGCTTGCCTATCTTCCAACTATTGTAATGGATGTATCTGAATCTGGTTACTCAATAAAAAAATATAATCATAATTATTGAAGTGTGAGTTTTTTCCCTCATTTACGTATTTTCCATGCTAGTTATGCTATACTGTGATTTTTACAGGTTTCAGAAACCGTGCAGCTTCAGGTAGTTCTGCTGCAACATTTAAGGAGTTTTGGGGTGGGGGAAACATGGTATTCACCCCGGTGGATTGAGGGCTTATGAGGAGGCCTGCATGCCCATCTTCCAGCTATTGTAATGGGTGTATCTTAATTTGCTTGCTCAATAATAAAGATAACCCTAATTATTGAGGTGTGTGTTTTTGCCCTTATTTTTGTATTTTTCCTGTTAGTTTTGCTATACTTCTGCTATACTGTGACTTTTATAGTTTGCATAAACCCTGCAGCTTTGAGGAGCTGCATCAGCGGTCAAAAAAGACGATTCATGCATTAATTCACCGGGAATTGATTTCTCTAAGGTTTTTCCTGCTGGAATCAACTGAAGAGGTTAGTCTCTGATGCTATTATTTTTCCTATGGATGATTAGATTCTTAGATTCTTTATTGATCTTGCAATTCTGATTTTCCTTCATGCCATCTACAAATCACTATCTGCATAGCCTCCAACCAACTGTTGATCTCTCAAAGCCTTAAAACCAATCTGAAATTAATGAAAATAAAACTATAATGAAGAAAGGAATATCTTAAATTAATGAGACAACTCTAGATATTAGATCCGTAACATGGATCCTGATCTGATAAAAGTTGGAGCTGTTCATACCTGAATAGTAGATGGTACACTAAATAAGAATCATGAATATGCTATCTATTTAAAGAAGAAATTGAGCAAACATGGTTCTAATCTGAGCATAAACCCTGAAATAAACAACCTATCTGAGGCTATAGCATAGGCGAATTCAGTGCAGAAAAGGTAAGATGTCGCTGGAATGAGAACATTCTGGGCTGATGGTCTTTCTCTCAAGGCTCGTCTTGAAGAATCGATCTACTAGCTATAGTAAGGATGCCTTGACGGGGGTCATCGATAGATAGAAACCTTAGAATCATGGTTGTGATTTAAAAGAGTGCCCCTAAAATATGAGACAAGAGGGACAACCATTAGAACCTTCTCACATACCGAGTTTGCTTCGTTAGAAAAACCTAGAACACAGCATTATTTTCTTTAAGCAATCCGTCTCGTCGCATCGGTTATCCTTTCTCATAATTTATTGGTTTTCAATAATTGGGTGGTTTTGTTTGTGGCCACTACAAGCTTGGTTCTATATAGAAGAGAGCCCAACCTCGTGAAGAAATCCCTTGCATCTACTTGGAAATCGAGCATCTTAAAATAGACACTTGCATCGACTTGGAAATCAAACACCATAAAATACATGGTTCCTGTTACGTGATGTAGATGGTTCTTGTTACGTGATATTATTTATCAAAGCGGGTGTTTCATGCCCTATTTTTTTTTTTGGGTGTTAGAACATATTCAGCTCCATATGCTCTGCTGCATGGTTTTAGCTTTTGTGTTGAGACCTTTTCTATTTTCTATTTGTTTCAGTTATTTGGGCTACAGTGACTTGTGTTGCAGGTCGAAAGTGCAGTTGTCATAGCTCCATGGCTTGGATCATAGTAGCCACACAACCATTGACATAGTGTGATTTAAGTGCGGTTTGTTTCCCTAAATTTTAGAGTTGCTGCCCTGAACTGTCCAAATCTTCCCCATTGCTATGTGTGGCTCTAATCATGAATCTATTTGAGATTTGTTATTCTTGAGCAGATCGCATAAATCGTGGCATTTCTATTCAACCCGAGTTGTTTTTCTTCATGTACAGATCCACAAGGTCTCCTCAATATAGATTTAGGCATTAATAGGTTGCTATGAGGATTTGTGTCTTTTCTCCACCGGTGGGCATGTCCTACATCCAACAACATCACCCCCAACACTTTCCTTTTGATGCAGAGCATGACTAATTGGCGCGGGATCTGAGGGATCCGATCTGCATGTTGCCAGGGCTCTGGGAATGACACCTGGCGTGCATAGGCTGAGATAAAAAGGGGTGTCTACGGTAGAGTGGGTAGGTCGATTTTTTTTGGGTTTCAGAGTTTCTCTCAGTTTATGTAGATTGGTAGAGATGTTTTGAGCGAACAGCTTCGCTCTAGAGCTAAGAATAAAAGGGCCTGCGTGCCTGTGGGTGTTAGGTGGAAATAAAAAGGGCCTGAGCGTCCTGTAGTTAGGGATGGCATCTGTAACAGGGCTCTGGGTTTTTATATTCAATTGATTCATAATAAAAAGGAAGAGAGGCCTGTTCCAAGTGACTCCTGTTGTTTCAACTCCTTATGACTGTTATTTTCCTGTAACTTTTTTTCTTCAATGTTTCTGGCGTGCTGCAGCTGCAGGGGGTTCCATCAGGGAGCTAGTGTCTGCATCAGATTGGTATCAGAGCACACGATGGCTCAGAGAGGAGTCCGTCTTAACTGGGGTAGAAGAGGCAGAAGAACTGTCAGGCGGAGAGAACCCATTGAGGAAGAACTGCTCCGAAGATTAGAGACTATCGAATCCAGATTGCCCCCAGAAGAATCCGAGGAGGAACTAGAGGTTCCTCGTGAGTGGCCCAGAGCTGCAAACCCGATGGAGAGGTTGATTGAAGCAATAACCAAGCAAGGGGCAAGGGTAAAGGTTGAAGTCCCAGATTTCAAGGGTGAATTGAATCCAGACTTGTTCATGGATTGGATTCAAGAGCTGGAGAAATATTTTGACATGGAAGGGATCGAAGAGATGGATCCAAGGAGGACCAAAATCGCTGCATCCAGGATGAAGTCACATGCAGCTCTGTGGTGGGAGAACCTCCAGAATGCTAGGAAGAGACAAGGGAAAGAGAAGATCAAGTCATGGCCGAAGATGCTGAAGCGTCTCAATGTTAAATTTATGCCCTCAGATTATCAACAAAGACTCTTCAAAGAATACCAGAATTTAAGGCAAAAGGAATTGTCTATATCGGCTTTTACAGAAGAATTTCTGAAATTGCAGATTAGAACGGGGCTGCAGGAAGATGATGAACATGCAGCAGCCAGATATGTCAATGGCCTCCGGTATCAGCTCCAAGATGAGTTAGCCCTGCTCAAGGTGAATTCAGTCGATGAAGCATATTAATTGGCATTAAAGGCTGAAGAGAAGTTGAATCGGCGGGGCAAGGCAGCATTCCAGCGAGGCAGTAGCAGCTTAAACAGGGGTAGGGGAAACTATTCAAGATCTACTAGTGAAGCCGACTCCAGTATGGAACAGAAGTCGGATTCCCAAAGTAAGGGGAGCTTCGGGAATAGGGGAAGAGGAAGACCCTTTCCGGGGAATTGGCGGCCCCTGAAGTGTTTCATTTGCAGCGGGCCTCATAAAGCGGTAGAGTGCCCACAGAACCCAAAAAGAGTGATGATGGTTCGGGAAGAGGGGGAAGAGGAATCTTACCCAGAAGAAGTCGAAGCAGAGACGGGTGAGAATCTAATGTTAAGGAGGACCTTGATATCTAGTAACAAGGTCACCCCTGAAGCAGATTGGAAAAGGACGAGCGTGTTTCGCACCAAGTGCAAGTGCAAGGATAAGGTTTGCAAGGTCATCATAGATGGGGGGTAGACCGACAATCTGGTAAGTACAGAAATGGTTCAAAAATTATAGCTCTCCTGCATTCCTAAATCTCACCCATACCATATTTCTTGGCTGAAAAAGGATCATAGCATACTTGTAGACCAAAGCTGTTTAGTTGATTTCAAAATTGGTCCCTACGAGGACAAGGTGTGGTGCGATGTAGTCCCGATGGACGTGTGCCATGTGCTTTTAGGAAGACCGTGGCAATATGACAGGAATATCATTCACCAGGGCAGAGAAAATACATATGAGATTAGGCATGAGGGTCGGCGGCATATCTTGAAGCCATTCAAAGAAGAGGGTTCTGCTGAGCTAACGGCCTTATCCTTGAGCACTATGGGCTGGAAATTTTTTTCCAAGGAAACTAGGAAGGATGTTTGCTATCTACTATATCCCCGAGAACAAAAACAAGGGCAGCAACAATCCACCCCCCTAGAAGTGCAGGGACTATTGCGGCAATACCCTGATTTGACACCGACAGACTTACCGACAGGTCTCCCTCCCACAAGAGGAATCACTCATCAAATTGATTTAATTCCAGGCGCCAAGCTTCCGAACCAAGCAGCGTATAGGCTGTCTCCTTTTGAAAATGAGGAGATGAGGAGACAGATAACAGAACTGATAGAGAAGGGGTTCATAAAAGAGAGCATGAGTCCTTGTGCTACTCCCGCCCTGCTCTCTCCCAAGAAGGGAGGGAAGACATGGAGGTTGTGCATGGATTCTCGAGCTATTAACAAAATCACAGTGAAGTATCGGTACCCGCTGCCCAGAATGGATGATCTGCTGGATTGCTTGTCCGGAGCAAGAATTTTCTCCAAAATTGACCTCAGGAGTGGTTATCACCAAATCAGGATTAGGGAAGGCGACGAGTGGAAGACGGCTTTCAAAACAAAGGATGGGTTATATGAATGGATGGTGATGCCGTTCGGTCTGTCCAACGCCCCTGCTACCTTCATGAGAACGATGAATCAGGTATTTAGAACCCACATTGGAAAATTTATTATAATCTATTTTGATGACATTCTAATTTTTAGTAAAACCATGGAAGAACATGTGAAGCATCTAAAGGTAGTACTTGACATCTTGCAAACGGAGAGATTGTTTATCAACCTGGACAAGAGTGAATTCTACAAAGATAAGTTAGTCTTTTTGGGCAGTGTTATTTCAACAGAGGGGTTGAGCATGGATCCAGAAAAAGTCAAGGCCATCCTTGAGTGGCCTGCTCCTCAGAGTATTACAGAAGTGAAGAGTTTCCACGGGTTGGT
>LPNX010945564.1:15625-27127 GCA_001517045.1 Pseudotsuga menziesii
ATGCGTTGAGTAGGAGGCGGCATCTGCTTGTAGTGATGAGCAATGCACTAGTTGGGTTTGAAGAAATGAAAACCGAGTACACAGAAGACCCTTACTTTGCCAAAATTCTGATGATCCTGAGTGGGCAGGATCCGACTGATATGTCTTCAATTGCAGATTTCTGTTTATTGGATGGTTTCTTATTCAAAGGCTCCCTATTGTGCATTCCTAGTGGTTCTAGACGCGACAAACTTATAAGAGAAATGCATTCCAATGGGCTGGCTGGACACTTCGGAAGGGACAAGACTTATGAACTAGTCAATGGAAAGTTCTTTTGGCCAAACATGAGAAGAGACATTAACAGGTTGGTGGCTGCTTGTAGGATTTGTCAAACAGCGAAAGGAGGACGGCAGAATACGGGACTGTACATGCCTTTACCAGTTCCCAAGGAACCATGGACTGATATTTCCATGGATTTTATTTTGGGATTGCCACGAACTCAAAGGGGGCATGATTCCGTGGTCGTAGTGGTGGACAGGTTTTCCAAAATGGCTCATTTCCTCCCTTGTAAGAAAACAAATGATGCTAGTCAAATAGCCCAACTGTTCTTTAAGGAAGTAGTTCGCTTGCATGGACTTCCAAAGACTATTACAAGTGACCGAGACACAAGATTCCTAGGCCACTTTTGGCGAGTTTTGTGGAAAAAACTGGATAGTACGCTACAATTCAGTTCAGCATATCATCCCCAAATGGACGGCCAAATCGAAGTAGTGAATAGGAGTTTGGGGAATTTGTTACGATGTTTAATTGGTGACAACCCTCGCCAATGGGATCTAGTCATACCGCAAGCAGAATTTGCTTATAATTCCAGCGTCAATAGATCAACTGGTAAATCAACGTTTCAAATTGTCTATGGAGCCAATCCTAAAGGGGTTGTGGAACTAGCAGAATTGCCTACACATCCCAATGTTAGCAGAGAGGCTACGGACTTTATAGAGAATATTCGAGAGATACATCAAGAAGTGGAACAGAAATTAATATCGATGACAGGTCGATACAAGGAAGAAGCTGATCGCCATAGGAGAAGAAAAGTCTTTCAGGATGGGGAGATGGTCATGGTACACTTGAGCAAGAAAAGATATCCCAAAGGGACTTACAACAAACTGAAGCCGAGGAAATTCGGTCCGTGTAGAATCAAGAGCAGGATTAATGACAATACCTACCTCCTTGATTTGCCCGAGGAATTAGACATCAGCCCTGTCTTCAATGTGGCTGACCTATACTCTTTGCCTACGGAAACTAGAGAAGGAACCATCACAAAATAGATAGCTGAAGATTCCCAAGAAAAGGCAGAGAATTGGGTCAGACATTTGCCCAAGAAGAAGCGTGAACAAATTGAGCGTGTCATAGACACAAAACTATCTGGTATGCGCTCCCAATCGTATAAATTGTACCTAGTGAAGTGGGAAGGACTGCCCGATTCTTACAATTCTTGGATCACCGAATTAGAACTGTTTAAACACAGCCAAGACAAGTCACCCAACAAGTTAGAACCAGGAGGTTCTGAAACTTTAAAAGATGAGGAGGATGATGCGGAGCATGACTAATTGGCGCGGGATCTAAGGGATCCGATCTGCATGTTGCCAGGGCTTTGGGAATGACACCTGGCGTGCATAGGCTGAGATAAAAAGGGGTGTCTACGGTAGAGTGGGTAGGTCGATTTTTTTTGGGTTTCAGAGTTTCTCTCAGTTTATGTAGATTGGTAGAGATGTTTTGAGCGAACAGCTTCGCTCTAGAGCTAAGAATAAAAGGGCCTGCGTGCCTGTGGGTGTTAGGTGGAAATAAAAAGGGCCTGAGCGTCCTGTAGTTAGGGATGGCATCTGTAACGGGGCTCTGGGTTTTTATATTCAATTGATTCATAATAAAAAGGAAGAGAGGCCTGTTCCAAGTGACTCCTGTTGTTTCAACTCCTTATGACTGTTATTTTCCTGTAACTTTTTTTCTTCAGTGTTTCTGGCGTGCTGCAGTTGCAGGGGGTTCCATCAGGGAGCTAGTGTCTGCATCACCTTTCCTCTCCTGCCATAACACATGCTCGAAATTAATTTGGTAGAACTACTATGTGGTAACCATAGTAGTAATATTGGAGTATGAATATGGGTACAAATACAATTTAGGATGTAAAAATACTTAAAGAAAAAAAATCTAGTACAACTAAAATACAGAAGTAGACATCCCATAAATTATATTACCCCTTAAAGAAAAAAATTCTAATACAACTAAAATACAGAAGTAGATATCGCATAAATTATACTACCCCTTCAAGTAACATTCCTTCTTCATTGCGCGGGGGAGATCTTGTCACGGGATGTAACGTTACTAACGTTTGTAACATGTTGGCAAAAATTAATAGTGATAATGAATATTATGGAAGAGATCTTGTAATAGTGAATATTATGGGGGAGATTTTGTAACACAAAATAAAAAATAATATCACTTTCGTAAAGTTATTTTTATTAATAAAAAATAAATTTTATAATAAGCCAAAATAAATGTTGGCCACAAAAACAATGTAATACGGGGGAGATGTTGTAATCTTCCTACCTAACAAAATAATAAAAAAGTAAAAATTTAATTATCTGTAAAAAATATGTGGGTCAAGAAAAAAAAAACAAAAAAATGTTGGCCTTGCACATGGTTTTAAAACCATGTGCAAGGCATTCTAAACAACTCATGGTTTTATTGTACATGGTTTAGGAGGGCCTTGCAAATGGTTTTAAGACCATGTGCAAGGCCTCCTAAACAACCCATGATTGCAGGAGGGCCTTGCATATGGTTTTAAAACCATGTGTGGGGAAATGATGCAATGTTCATTCCTAACAAAATAAAAAATAATAAAAAAATATTATATGGCGGCCATAAATAATATTAAATATTAGTAATAATAAAAATATATGTGGACCTTAATAAAAACTAAGAAGAGGTTTGCACCTCGAGAGATCTGATCCATCTCAACGCTTGATAGAGCCTAGGATTTGGATCTACGCTGGTTATAAGTAACATTCCTTCTTCATTTATGCTTATGTTATTCGAGTTTATATATATATATATATATATATATATATATATGAAGAAGCATAGAGGCTGAAGATTCAAGAATGAGGCCATTGTTTTGTGATGATGAAGTTAGAAATAGCATGACATTTTAGGTATCATTGGATATGTTGCTATTCTAGTTTCACTCATATATTAATAATTTAAAATGAATAGTTGAATTGTCGAAAGTTAAACTACAGCCTAAATATTAGTTAATCTAGTTAAAATTCCACTATTATCTTAACAATGAAATTTTAATAATAACAATTGTCAATTTTTAAAAGTTTAAAATTGTAAATATATTTAAGCATTTAGTCAATTACATCAAATATTGGTTGAATTTTAAATTCCATGTAAATTTCCATACATGAAGTGCCAATATAGTCAAATCTTGCTACTATCTTGCTTACTAGGCCACCATTCACGGTTTAGCACACAACTCTCACGTTGTGACTATCTTTGGCTTATAGCACTTATCGACACTTAGAGCCACACAATGGGGATGTGTGTAGGCTTTAGTTACGTATGCAACTCTTCACATTGGATTTTCCCATGGCCGTGATGTAACTTTGTTAGATCACATTTGTGGCTTGGCAACCCCTTCTTCCAAGTTTCCAAAGGCCATCGCTTCAGCAGCACCTTCATTTGTACTAAAGTGGATGCTTCTCTTGCTTTGAGATTCTCTGACAGGCCCAACAAAGATAAGTTATTTTATGTGCTGATCTTGATGGCCATGACCATGTAATTGAGCCTTGTATGGAGCAAGATTTCTACTAATAAATTCACTTCTACCATTCTTTGATCTTATATCAAATATTTGTTTAGCTTCCTCATTTCTTGGATGGCTCTGTTTGGTTGATTTAGATTGTTCGTAGGCTTGATGTGCTAGATGCCTTGTGTTTGATGGGGGAGACCAAAGATCTACTTTGGCTACTATATTTTGCAAACAATCAAACTATCATTTACTTGTGCATCGATTTACTATTTTATGAAGGTCATTAATGATAGTGCATCGATTTATTATTTTATGAAGGTCATTGCAATATTTGTTATTGCCATTTTATTATATTTTAGAGGTTATTGGTAGTGTTTTTACCATAAATTTTTCATGGAACCTCCATTTTATGTCTTCCATGTCTTTTCTGAGGTGTTGCAAATAACATTCCACTCTCTTTCCAACGAGTAGTTGCAAACCACACTAATTTACCTAGTTGAGCTTGTTTCTTTTCTCATGGATTGAATAAAAACTTGTTGATTTTTCACTTGTACATGGTAACTATTATGACCTTGCTTGTTAGGACTGAAATTGAGGATTGTGTACATGATGACCATTTTTCCTTGGTGCATCTCTTTTGACATTTTTGAGAATTGGATTTTGGGCTACTCATGCATAAATTCTTAGAGTGTCACTTGGCATTTGCCTCTATGACCAACCTTGTTTTGTAGTCACTTGGAGTTAGCCACATTGGAACATTGATTGCTTGACATTGTCATCACCTTCAACTTGTATCTTGACTTTTAACCATCATATGTGACACCCATTGCCATCATCTATGTTCAATCTATTCAGCATTGTGGGGAAATGGTGTGCAATGATTCCATGGTGATTATTTATGAATGACCATTTTGTTTGAGATCAATTTTGTTTAGAGTGAGCTTCACACATAGTAGTAGTTGCATTAGCTAGTGACCCATGCACTCGCACTCTATTGAGATGTATTGGCATCCATGCAGACACTCATTTTGTGTTGAGATGTATTGGCATCCATGCATACACTCGTTTTGTGTTGTTTTTCTTGATTGGACATGATTACCTAATCAAGCCTTTTGTGTTGAGTCTCATTTTAGAAGATAAGTCTCTTTTGTGGGGTGGGGTGGATTCAATTCTCACTAGCTTAGGAATTTGAAATTTAGTCCTTGGAGTTCTTATGTGGATGTTTTATGGTGTTGTCAGTTCGAGGTAAGTTGGCCCTTTTTATAGTTTCAACCATACATAAAGTATGGATATTTTAACCTCCCTAGGCCTCATTGATTTTTATGGTTGATGGTTTTTTTGTTCAAAGCTTTCGTTATATTTCCTAACCAACTCTTATGTTTTTAGAGCATGCATGTTGTAGGTGTTAGTGTTTTACATTATTGTGCCTTTGCAACTAATCCTCTTCGTTTTAGAATTGAACCATGTTCTTTGATGTTACTTATCCATCCTATTGTGGATTTAGGCCTTATTCTCTGATTGAAGCTTTCAACCTCCACATGCCTCATGCTCTTTCCATTCAATTCATCTTTGTGGAATCTTGTTCCGTTTCAGCTCTAGGGCCTTTCAACCTTGGTATTTGTCTCTCTTTTAAGGAGGGGTTTTTCCTATGGGATTTTCTCCTTTTCTTCACTTATGAGAGTTTGTACATGTGTACTTCAGCAAGCCTCGTTGTTGATACCCATTTCTATTTTCTTTTGTTAACTCCTTATGTTTTTCTTAACAGGGTGCGTAAGTGTTCTTTTCCAAATAGCTATCCAATTGTATAATTGTATAGTTATAAGCCAACTCATGGAAGTTGTAAACTTATGTAGGACAACCCTTACTTTCCCAGTAGTAATAGTTATATGCTAGGGCTCTTCATGTTGTTATAAATAGGGATATTTATCTCAGTGTTATCGGAACAGGACCAGAACTGACAAAACTGGTCGGTCTGACCGGTTTAGTGATAGACATCCTATCATTTTCAAAAAGAAGTGCGTTTCAGATTTTTTTAAATGTTTTCTTTGCCGCTTTTTCAAGAAATAGTGTATGCTTATACTCTAGAAATAGTTTATAGAAAACCAGAGATGTCAAAAGATTGAGAACCAAAAAACATTCTCCTCAAATTTGAGATTGTGAATATAACTGTCGTCCTGAAAACAAGATCGCCTCTCGTTGGATGAGGATAATAGCATATTTTCCTTGTGAATTTCCTCCACAAAATTACATTTTTGTTTCTTGGATCTCTGCCCTTAATAGCTACGATGTTTGTTAGTTACTGTTGCATTGAGTGTTTCATTGTTCTATTTTAGAATCAAATGCACTTCGAGAGTCCAGAAATGGAACTATGCACTACAAGCTAGTTCCAGTGCTCATTCATGTGATATTGATTCATTCGTGTATCGTTGTTCCATGGGTTGTGGATGATGGCTATCTTTGGCCCAATATATATATATATATATATATATATATATATATATATATATGTTGCGTGTGTGTAATCATTCATGTAATGTTTATTGTTTTTCAGTAAAGATATATTTACGCCGATAGGCTTTTATATCAATGATATTTTTTGGGGGATGGACTTGCTTGAGTGGATCATCAAGATCCAGCAAAACACGCCAAGTGGATGATCCAGATGATTTGAATCGTCTGATCTTTTAACTAGGTTAACTAGCCGTAGAGTTAGGAGTCGTTAGTCGCCGACTAGGAGATATGTGGAGTCTATTAGGAGACGTGGTGGTGGAGGAGATAAGCGTGGAGGAGATACGTGGAAGAGTCTGTTAGCCGCCGAGGAGTAGTCTGTTAGCCGCTGAGGAGTAGTGGTGGAGGAGATACCTGACACAACTCAGTTTCCAATTTCGCTTCTTCCTGTGCCATCCTGGAGCATTCGCCGATTCGTCTTGGAGCATTCGCTGGAGCGCTTGTGCAATAGATGTAAGCCTCATATCCTTGAACGCTCACAGATTTCGACTGTGCATCTATATTGCTATAACCTGTACATAGATTGACTGCATAAATAATCTCAAAAACAATGATCTATTTTTAGAATAAGATAACGATTGAGTTTATGAAGTATTTACCCAAACAAAGCGCTGAAAAATATTTCACAGAAGACGTCGTTACCTCGCCAATCAGTTCCTTCGTATTGGCAGGGATTTTTATCCTATCTATAGTGTCGTCAAAAGTATCTCCCAGTTTGTCTTTCAGCACTGGCATCGACAAATCAAGAACCTTGGTAGGGATGTTCTTCGGCTGCTTCATCTTTCTTTGGAACTTCTTCCACCATTTTTTTCCCTACGATTACCCAAAAGGAATAGCCATGAAAAATGTCACGGCAGGTAGCATGTTGCTCAGTGCACATGCAAACATGGCTGAGGTATAACGCAGAGCTGCATAGGTATAACCTGTACATAGATTGTCTGCATAAATAATCTCAAAAACAATGATCTCTTTTTAGAATAAGATAACGATTGAGTTTATGAAGTATTTACCCAAACAAAGCGCTGAAAAATATTTCACAAAAGACGTCGTTACCTCACCAATTAGTTCCTTCGTATTGGCAGAGATTTTTATCCTATCTATAGTGTCGTCAAAAGTATCTCCCAGTTTTTGTTTCAGCATTGGCGTCGACAAATCAAGAACCTTGGTAGGGATGTTCTTTGAACACCCCTTTTTGCACAGCTGGGTCTGATCTTCGGCTGCTTCATCTTTCTTTGGAACTTCTTCCACCATTTTTTTCCCCTTAGGCGAACTATTCTTCTTCCGCTCTGGCTCCGGCTGCTCTTGGGCATCGGCATCACCTTCCGCCCTTCTGACTGCTGCGGTCCTCACGGGCTTCGGTGCAGATGAAATCTTGGGGTTTGGGGTCCCTTGAACTCGATCAATGGACCTGTTTGCAGCTTCAGCTTTGTTCTTTGTCAAAATTTTCTTGTTAATAAAAAATCGGACGGCCAGCTTCTCCGCAATCAATTTCTTCTTCTTCTGTGAGGCTCAGTCGCTACCACTTGTCTTGCCAGAGGAGAAGGATTTGTCTCTGGAAGAGGGTTTGTTCTGCCTATTTGAAAAGAATTCCATGGCTTTAAGTAATATTTGTGACTTGAATTGACAATAAGAAAACAAAAAGGCTCTGTGAATCCAATTACCTAACCAACTATGAATGCAAGTCTGTCACTTGATAACCCAGACCAAAGATCTAATAAAATCACCGTAAACGGAATGGAAGACTCTGTGCTTTATAGTGTTAAATTGAGTTGACGGCTCAAAAGGGAAAAATAGCTTCTGTGAATCGAAAGAATTATCTATCCTAGCCAAATAAAATTAACACGAAAACCAAAGAACAAATATAAACACGAAAACTATCTCTGAATTGAATTAACACGCACGGTTTGAGAGGGAAGGAACAACGTTCTGTCTAATCAGATTCACAACAATGAATTAACACGCTTTGAGTGGCGAATGGGAAGGAACAACGTTGTGGATTTGGACTCGCAATCAATCGGCGGTGGGATTCACAACGTGAAGGGTCAGGTCAGAGGGTTATGTCAATTAATGTTTCCACCTGCTTAAGGATTCGCAATAGTTTTTAAAATAGGGTAAATTAATGCTTCCAAATACCAAAACGCACTTGGCATTTAAATTTCCATTTATTGCATTGTATATTAATGAAAAACAATATCAATCGGCAGTGGGATTCGCAACGTGAAGGGTCATGTCAGAGGGTTATGTCAATTAATGTTTCCACATGCTTAAGGATTCGCAATAGTTTTTAAAATAGGGTAAATTAATGCTTCCAAATACCAAAACACACTTGGCATTTAAATTTCCATTTATTGCATTGTATATTAATGAAAAACAATATCAATCGGCGGTGGGATTCGCAACGTGAAGGGTCAGGTCAGAGGGTTATGTCAATTAATGTTTCCACCTGCTTAAGGATTCACAATAGTTTTTAAAATAGGGTAAATTAATGCTTCCAAATACCAAAACGCACTTGGCATTTAAATTTCCATTTATTGCAGTGTATATTAATGAAAAACAATATTGTATATTAATAAAAAACAATGAAAAAGTGATATTTATGAATTAATGCATTGTTGAGAGATTCAGCCAGGCTTCGCGCAGCCTTTGCGGGCATGTCCAAATGCATTTCATGAAATGATGGTTGTAATGAATCACGGCTGAACTATGTTTCTGTTTATGATTTTTATAATTTTCGGTCATCGACCGCAGTTTAGTTAATTAGAAAATTTAAAAATAGCTCACATTTCAAAAAATTATATTTTGGTTCACATTGATCGTTATAATTTGAAGAAGAAATTTATATTTTGGTTGCATTTATGAACATTAACTATAGCCATTGAAATCATTCGCTGTATTCATTTCGATCATTAGCTGTATTTGTTCACTAAAATATCATGCCATATTCCTTTTAATTCAGTTCATATTCATATGAACTGGCTGTGAATTGATTTTAATTTGCTACTTGCTTTTAAAAGCATTTACTTCGCTTTAGTCCCTCGCGGAACATACTACTATAAATTATTTTCCACATCGACTTTTATTAGATAATAGTCTATTAAAAACTTAGCTTTACACAATCTCAAATCTTTTCGACTTTGACTTTTATTAGATACACGATTAAAAACTTTGCTTATCGTTAAATACGATATATATTTGACTTTTATTAGATACACGATTAAAAACTTTGCTTTATAATGTTTATTTTTAAAATATCAATGAACCATTTTTTTTTGTTTCTAAAATTATTAAAATAGGTTGCATATTTAACAAATACTTTTATTAATTATGAATGGAGTCTTAACTTTTTTATTTTTAACAATACATATTAAAAAAACTTATTGTTTAATTTTACTTGAAAATTATATAATTATTTTTAAAATATTTTTATTATTAATAATATATAGATTATTGATGGTTTTGATAAGTAACATGGTTCTCTTGGAATTGAGGAGGGATGTGGCGACACTTAAGAAGGTGTGAAAGAGCTGCGTCAAAGTGAATTTTCACTCATTATGGAAGTCATTTTTGTCAGATCTACAAAATTTAATGGACTAATATTCGTAGAGGTTGAAAAATCAATTGCACTGCAATGAAGGATTCACTTGCCTTGGATATTGTATGGGCATTTAAGTTTCCATTTATTACATGTGGATAAGTTTAGATCTCCTATGAAGTTTATTTTGAAGTGATTAATGAGAGTTCGTGGATTCTCATTATGAAGATACAAAAATTAATTGTTATCTTTAACCTAAAGATATTGCTAATGAAAATAACTTACTCCATACAAATATCAAGCCAACTACATGACATACATATTCACAACAGAAATAATATTATACAAACAATGATTAGTGAATGAGTTATGGGTGTTGTAAGGTCAATAATATCAGAGAAGGGAGAGTTTTCTTTCTGCAGTGGAGTCATTTTTGTCAAGAGCAACTTGACCATGGTATTGAAAGTAGAATTGCGAGAAACAAGCTCTTCCTTAGACAAACCATTGGCATGATTCAAACAACTCAATCGATCTTCCAATTCTGTTGTTGTATTCTCAAAATCTCTCACAAAATTAGCACACATGAAATTTATTCCACATAATCCTAGAGGAAGGAGTCCTAAGTGAGCATTGTTTGTTGATCAATGCTCATTGAGGGTGGTTGAAATTGGGTATTCAGATCATTGTCTTCCAACCACTTTTGGGGAGTTTTATTATGACGAGGCCTTCCCTTATTCATGTAGGGTTTGGAGTCCTCATTTTTTGTCGATTTATAGTAATTAGCGATGTCAAAGGGTTCAAAGGGTAGCATGTATAATCTTAATAAGCTTTTTAATGTGAGATTTAAGGTGGAATATGGTCTAGATTTTTTTATCTAGATAAGAGGATGAGACAAGAGTATAGTAGAGATTGATTTTATGGCAATTTCAAAATTAGAAATAAACAATTATAAACCAAAAAAATATAAAAAATTGGTATCTCATCAAGGGATAATTGGTAGGGATGAATGGATAACTCACAAGTGATGAATGGATAACCAACACTTCATGGATAACTTGAAGAATGTGGATGATAACATGTAGCAAGGCATAGATAACTCACAAGTGTCTTCTATTCCATCACTATCTCTCAACCATTTGATCCCTATCAAAGTGATCCAACCACAAACTATGTGGGTGTGCTAGAATTGTTTTTCACATAATCTCATAAATCCATAGTCCCATAGGCATTATTCAGGTTTTTCAACACAAATTTAGAGGTTTACTGAGCTCTCTCACCTCTCACGATCACCTTTAAGTGACTTTAGAGACTTTTGTTTACATGTTGAAGAGCCTCAGGGTCCACGTATTGTTTCATAAATTGGGTGCCACAGGTTTGTATGAAATTGTACTGTTCACCTCAGTTCATCCAAAGGATATGCAAATGCAAATGTTGTGGTGGACTATTTGTTGGATTCATTGCATGTCATTGATAGTACTCACAATAATTGATATAGAAATATAATTCCGCCCAGCCACCTCCTAACTTAGATGGAGCTAGGTCATGGGAACAAAAAGTTTTATCACAAATCTTTTTGTCACATGAGAAATGACAACACAAATTGGGGTATGGTGAATGAGGATGGATAAAAATTACATTTTAGTTGTAACGAATTGAACATTTGAAATTATATGAG
>LPNX010945564.1:32190-51845 GCA_001517045.1 Pseudotsuga menziesii
TTGGATGTACAAGAGGGGCCTCACCAATTGGCTGAGCACATGTCTCTTGACTTCTGACATGATGACACCTCTCTCTCAAATGGTATTCATAATTTATGAATACCATGGGACGAACCTAATGTATTATTTTTCAGTTTTCTCATGATTATACATATTGAGGTCATTGACATGTCATTTATCAGTCTAACATCTAAAAATTGGATGTGCAAGAGGGGCCTCACCAATTGGTTGAGCACATGTCTCTTGACTTCTGACATCATGACACATCTCTCTCAAATGGTATTCATAAATTTACCATGAGACTCTGGACTAAATTTTTTATATAAAAACAACAAATAACTCTGATTCATAAATTGCAATTTTGACGATCTGGAAAAACATTATATATATATCGATGTAGTCACAATCTTACACATAAAAATTACGAAGCATGATTTAAAAAATGACATGAGTTGCATTTAAACATTTCGGTAATACATATCCATAAAGGGAAATTTCATATAGTATTTTGAAAAACAATGCTACTTCTCCATAGTATTTTGAAAAAAAACAATAGCTACAAAAAAAGTAGGTAATCTACAAATGCAATAGAATATATATATATTAACATTTAAACATAGGTAATACATATCCATAAAGGGAAATTTGACATAGTATTTTGAAAAAAAAAATACCTACNACGTTTTGTTCTCGTGACCTAGCTCCATCTAAGTTAGGAGGTGGCTGGGCAGAATTATATTTCTATATCAATTATTGTGAGTACTGTCAATGACATGCAATGAATCCAACAAATAGTCCACCACAACATTTGCATTTGCATATCCTTTGGATGAACTGAGGTGAACAATACAATTTTGTACAAACCTGTGGCACCCAATTTCTGCAACAATACGTGGACCCCGAGGCTCTTCAACATGTAAACAAAAGTCTCTAAAGTCATTTAAAGGTGATCGTGAGAGGTGAGAGAGCTCAGTAAACCTCTAAATTTGTGTTGAAAAACCTGAATAATGCCTACGGGACTATGGATTTATGAGATTATGTGAAAAACAATTCTAGCACACCCACATAGTTTGTGGTTGGATCACTTTGATAGGGATCAAATGGTTGAGAGATAGTGATGGAATAGAAGACACTTGTGAGTTATCTATGCCTTGCTACATGTTATCATCCACATTATTCAGATTATCCATGAAGTGTTGGTTATCCATTCATCACTTGTGAGTTATCCATTCATCCCTACCAATTATCCCTTGATGAGATACCAATTTTTTATATTTTTGGCAACATGCCGAGGAAAAACCCACAAGGGGAAAACCTGTTAGGAGAGAGAGAGTATTTTTATTATCATAAAATTTACAGCAAAACTCAGAAAGTTGCAGACCAACTTATCTCAATCCGGAAGAGAAATTCTTCCTCGTTTTTCATGCCAAACATGAAAAATCAAACTCATATTTGTTTTCCTGTTTCTGCCTCGATTTATGTGCCAATGTACGGACTGACTGTATAGACCTCGAAATCCATGCCCAGGGAAAAGAATTTTTCTTGAAAAGCGTGCCTAGAATTTTGCCTCGAAAATCATGCCTGCTATACTGAAAACCGTACCGTACAAACTGTATGGACCAACAATAAATGTTGATGTCCTCTCCTCGATTTTTGTTCCCTCTCTACTACTGTCCTTTCTCTTGATTTGCGTGCTGCAAATTTTTTCTCTTTCTTAGAAAAATGAAAACTTTCTCTCTTAGCTCTCTCCTTCACTTCAATCTGCAAAAGTGAGTGAAATGTCATTTCATTGCCTTTTTGGTGAGAACTCTAGGGTTCATCTAATCCAACGGTGGACATTAGATTAGATCAATGGATGAGATTAAATGCTCATATTTAAATCTCATAAATATAAATTTCACTCACTCACTTAAATTTGTCAAAAAGTGACTTTATTCTCTAAAGTCATATTAAATGCTCATCTCAAGTCATTTAATGCAAGGATCACTTTATTTCCCCCTTTTAAGTGACTAAGGCTTAAGTCACCTAAGGGAACACTTTTCTAGGTACAAAGATCAAGAGGAACTGGATCTAGAGCTGATCTTTTGCAGCGCTGATTTTATGGTCTAGGGTCAAATTAGGGTTTGACTTTCCCGGAGTTCTACCCAACCAAAAACTTCGATCTTGTTCTCTAAATTTCGATTTTCAGGAGGAGAGAAATCCTATGTTGGGCTCACTACAAAATTCAACTTCCGTGAAAAGTCCTAATTTTTTGCAGTAGTGACAGGTAGAAAACTGAAAATGCTTGGAATCAGATTCTGCTTCGACAGAAAGATGCACCCTTCAATGGAGAGTTAGCCTAGCCTCATTTTGTTGATGATCTGTGGAGAGAGATCCAAAAAGTAAGAATCCCTAGCTTTTGCGGCTACATAATGTCTTCTTCTCAGGTTAGCTCTGATACCATGTTAGATTTTTATCATTTCATCAATATGATATAGGATCTTATCTAAGAGAATAACTTGCACATCAATAATCACAAGAGACAAGACACACAAAGAATTTTCCTCGGGGAAACCAGAAAGGAGAAAACCCCGCAACTTCCTCATAGGTAGAATGAGCACCAATAGCAAAAGTAAAACCCAAAGATACAAAGATGATCTTCGACAATTGTTCTCTCTCTCACTTGTGCGAGCTACTCCTCTCTCACTCATGCATTACTGTTGAGCAAGTGTGTGTTTCAAAGAGAGAGTCTCACTCTCTATTTATACTTAATTTCCACTTGACAATTACTCTACATGGTCGACTTCTCTAGGAGAGTCTAATAACCCTAATACAACTCAACTATGGGGCCTATTGCCTCGACTTACAACAGAGGGTTAACCTCAATGACTTTACATGACTTTATTATATTAATGACTCTCCTGATTGAAGGAACAAACATCTCCGTCGGGGTACAATGAAATACACTAAGAAATATACAAGTGATTACATTCCGAAGTTACAAATACATCAACACATACTCCCTCCTCCAATCCCCTCACTACTTTACTCCAATACCTCTTCCTACGTCTTCAATACCTCCTCCATCCTACAATAACCTTAGATATTATCTCACCATCCCATGTCATACAAGCTTCTCTACAAGCCCTTCTATTCATTCTCCTCTAGACTCTTCAATCCCTTACCCACTTGCTCTCAAATAGCATTAAAAGAATAAGCACAACCAACTCCATAATAGAATTGTAGCAAAATCGATCATCGCAGTAACACTCTCCATAGTCAAAATATTTTTAGGGAATCAATTCTCTTTTGGACAACCATTGGGCTCTCATTCCTAGCACCAAAATTGTTTTCTTCTAGCAATTCCACACCACACAACATAGGTTCCATCCATCAAGAACAACATTAAACTCTCCATACCATAAATAAACCACCATTTAGACATAATAATCATGCATACTTCTAGGAACATATCTTCACCTCCTCTTCACCATATTGCACACTCTTCACCATCATGTTTTGTGGCTCACTTACACTATCACTAAAATGTCGAGCCACATAATGCACTTACTTACATAATAATCATGCATTCTTCTAGGAACATACCTTCACCTCCTCTTCACCATATTGCACACTCTTCACCATCATGTTTTGTGGCTCACTTACACTATCACTAGAATGTCAAGTCACATAAGGCACTTACATAATAATCGTGCATATTTCTAGGAACATACCTTCACCTCCTCTTCACCATATTGCACACTCTTCACCATCATGTTTTGTGGCTTACTTACATTATCACTAAAATGTCGAACCACATAATGCACTTACTTACACTATCACTAGAATATCCAGCCACATGATGCACTTACTTAGAGGTGATCATGTACACAACATCACCCTTCCCTTAACTTTGCAGCCTAGTCTCACATTCATCAACAAAACATTTAGAGATGCAATCTCTACATAGAAAACACAGCATCGAGTGACTTTTATGGTGCCTTTCTTCCAACATCAAATAACGACATCCATCATTTTAGACGAAGGAGGATAAGGATAAGGGCAAGGGCAAGGACAAGGGGTCGACTTTGCCACATTTTCCCCCACCCTGGCCTACAAGCTAGATAAGGATATACACCGGTAGTTGACTCCTAATCTACCGTCCAAATCCACGGGTGTGGCTGTTATCGGAGATCCAGGTTAACTGGGGCAAGAGTGAGCCTCAGCAAGCAGCCAGATAGCTTCCGCACATGGAGGAAAAAAGCACGCTCAGAGCAGACTTTGAAGCTATGATGAAGGCTTCTTTTAAAATTGTAGTGCAGCATAGGTCCACAGAATGCTTTCTGACATTTCTGTCACCCAGGACACTGACAGTATTTAGATTAAACATTTTAAGCGTTTAGTGATTAAAAAGTATCCCAAAAGACTAAGTTTCTATTTAAATTTTGAATTAATAAATACCTTCAATCAAATCGATTGTATAAAATACAGAGAACCCAGGCCAGTTCAAACTTTCCATGAGTGAAGCCCGGGTTATAGCTCTTGTGATGTCATCTCAGCGCGCTTAGGAAGAGTTTTCTTAGTGCATGTGCATGATGCATCGCAGTTCGTTTTCAAATGAATATGCCATTTCAGTCCGAACGCATGGGAAACTGAAATGCAAAGGTGGTTCGCCAGTGACTTCAACTTATAAATCGCCAAAGAAGATTAAAAAAAAATGAAAATCACTAGTCAAACATAGGCGTGAGGTTTGGCATCCTCAGCCTCCTTTGTTTTGGGTTCCCCCCCTGATGGTGCCGAGTACTGTCAAATTTTTTTCCCATGGGAGCTCCAAACACAGACACAGACGTGGTTCTTGCAGTGAGTAAGCTTCCGAGTAGTTCCACAATATTGCCTGCAAAGCCAGCGCAAGAAGAGAATTGCCCGCTCTCTCCATTTGATCTTCAGTTCGCACGCGTCAATTACGCTCAGATTGTTGTCTTCTTCAAACAACAAGAGAACATAAATTCAGTGCATGAATTAGTTGAGCGATTGAAATGGAGCCTAGCAGAAGTGCTCGTCTATTTCTATCCTTTGGCTGGCAGATTGGCCGAGTCCCCCGACGGTTTTCTACATGTCAGATGCAATGACGAGGGTGCCCAATTTATAGAGGCCGAGGCCGCTGAAGACACCACTCTTGAACACGTACTCCTCCACAAAAGTCCTCGCTACCTTCAGGAATTGTTATTTCCTTTGAACGACTGCATTTGTGCAGACGGCCGATCGCTTCCTTTGCTTGCAGTTCAGGTAAGTCGGTTGATGCATATATATATTCAATTACGTTTTTCCCTTCATATGGTTCGTTAGTCGAATCTGACTGGGTTTGATTTAATATAAATATATAAGCAAGCAGGTGACGCAGCTTAAAGATGCAGTGGCTATGGCGTTCACAATGAATCACATGCTCGTTGACGCACAGTCCGCATGGCACTTCATCAATTCATGGTCTGAGATTTGCAGATCAGGATCTGTCACAATAGCAAATCCTCCCTTCCACCAGCGCTTCAGACCAGTTTCTTCCACGGTCACATCTAACCATAAACATATATACCTCCAGTCTTTCGAGAATGTGCAAAGGCCTCTTCCGCTGTCTCACGATCTACAAGTGGCTGTATTTCATTTCAGCAAAGACATGATGGCACGCCTCAAGAATCACGTCAACACGCAGTACAAGCACAAGGAGAGGGGAACAATAATTTACTCTTCTTTCAAGGCGCTGGCTGCCCATATGTGGGTGGTAATCACACGGGCGCGCAAGTTAAGAGCAGAAGAGGAAACGACCATGAGCCTCTCTGTGGATTGCCGGGAAAGACTTGTTCCGCCTCTTCAAAAATTCTATTTCGGTAACGGCATTCTTGTCCAGCGGGTCACTACACGGGCGGGAGAGCTTCTGAGCAATGCAGGCATTATAACAGCAGCGAGCCTTCTTCAGGAAAGCATAGAGGCTGCACAGAAAGGCGAAAGGATTAGATTAAGAACGGAAGAATGGATGAAGAACCCCAGTTTAATATCACGCCAGAGCATCACGAACATCATTAGCATTGGAAGCTCACCCAGATTACCAGTGTACAAGACCGATTTCGGATTTGGACAACCCTTGTGCGTAAGAAGTGGAGGCCATAACAAGTTTGACGGGAAAATCACACTATATCCCGGAAAAGAAGGCCCTGCGTGTGTGGATGTGGAGGTTTACCTCTGCCCTTCCTCTCTGCAATTGCTCATGTCTGATCCTCAGTTCCATTTCTTTTGCTAGAAGTCTGATCGCCATAGCAAGTTTTAGATATCTTAGTTTGAGGAACAATCATATTTGGAAGATTAATTTTCAAATTTTAATGCTATGTGCTCCTTTGGAATCGTTTTATGGCTTAACCACCGTTTACAATCTACAACACAATATCGTATTATTTTTCCAAAGATCAAGGGCAGAATCTGCATGGAGGTCTCTCTAACGTTCTGTAATCGACTGCTTAGACGTTTAGTGTTCACCCTACCGTTCTCCTTCATTAATTATAGGATCTTGTCGTTCTAAATTTAGACTTCTTTGCTTTCCGTTTGGCTTCCGGGTGAAGTAGTAACTTTTCAGCGATCTTTAGGGGGAATCCAGATCTACATAGTACAAAGGACCGAATCTGGTCTCAGAGTTAGGGGAGGGTTTCTTTTGCTTATTTTTCTGGGGAAGGGAAACAGAGTTCACCCCTGTGGATTGAGGGCTTATGAGGAGGCCTGCCTGCGTACCCATCTTCCATATGTTGTAATGGATGTATCTAAATCAGGTTACTCAATAATAAAGATAATCCTAATTATTGAAGTGCGTGTTTTTTTCCCTGATTTATGTATTTTTCATGTTAGTTCTGCTATACTGTGATTTTTACGGGTTTGCAGAAACCTGCAGCTTGAGAAGCTGCATCATTTAACTTTTGGTGTAGGGGAAACAGGGTATTCGCCGCTGTGGATTGAGGGCTTATGAGGAGGCCTGCGTGCCTATCTTTCAGTTGTTGTAATGGATGTATCTGAATCTGGTTACTCAATAAAAAAATATAATCCTAATTATTGAAGTGTGCTTTTGCCCTGATTTATGTATTTTTCCTGTTAGTTCTGCTATACTGTGATTTTTACAGGTTTGCAAAAACCCTGTAGCTTGAGGATCTGCATCATTTACGGAGTTTTGGGGTAGGAGAAACATGGTATTGGCCCATGTGGATTGAGGGCTTATGAGGAGGCCTGCGTACCTATCTTCCAGCTGTTGTAATGGATGTATCTAAATCAGGTTACTCAATAAAAATATAATCCTAATTATTGAAGTGTGTTTTTGCCCTGATTTATGTATTTTTCCTTTTAGTTCTGCTATACTGGGAATTTTACAGGTTTGCAGAAACCTGCAGTTTGAGGATCTGTATCATTTAAGGAGTTTTGGTGTAGGAGAAACAGGGTATTCGCCCCTGTGGATTGAGGGCTTATGAGAAGGCTTGCTTGCCTATCTTCCAACTATTGTAATGGATGTATCTGAATCTGGTTACTCAATAAAAAAATATAATCATAATTATTGAAGTGTGAGTTTTTTCCCTCATTTACGTATTTTCCATGCTAGGTATGCTATACTGTGATTTTTACAGGTTTCAGAAACCGTGCAGCTTCAGGTAGTTTCCTTTAAGGAGTTTTGGGGTAGGTGAAACATGGTATTCACCCCTGTGGATTGAGGGCTTATGAGGAGGCCTGCATGCCCATCTTCCAGCTATTGTAATGGGTGTATCTTAATTTGCTTGCTCAATAATAAAGATAACCCTAATTATTGAGGTGTGTGTTTTTGCCCTTATTTTTGTATTTTTCCTGTTAGTTTTGCTATACTTCTGCTATACTGTGACTTTTATAGTTTGCATAAACCCTGCGGCTTTGAGGAGCTGCATCAGCGGTCAAAAAAGACGATTCATGCATTCATTCACCGGGAATTGATTTCTCTAAGGTTTTTCCTGCTGGAATCAACTGAAGAGGTTAGTCTCTGATGCTATTATTTTTCCTATGGATGATTAGATTCTTAGATTCTTTATTGATCTCGCAATTCTGTTTTTCCTTCATGCCATCTACAAATCACTATCTGCATAGCCTCCAGCCAACTGTTGATCTCTCAAAGCCTTAAAACCAATCTGAAATTAATGAAAATAAAACTATAATGAAGAAAGAATTATCTTAAATTAATGAGACAACTCTAGATATTAGATCCGTAACATGGATCCTGATCTGATAAAAGTTGGAGCTGTTCATATCTGAATAGTAGATGGTACACTAAAAGGTAAGATGTCGCTGGAATGAGAACATTCTGAGCTGATGGTCTTTCTCTCAAGGCTCGTCTTGAAGAATCGATCTACTAGCTATAGTAAGGATGCCTTGACGGGGGTCATCGATAGATAGAAACGTTGGAATCATGGTTGTGATTTAAAAGAGTGCCCCTAAAATATGAACAAGAGGGACAACCATTAGAACCTTCTCACATACCGAGTTTGCTACGTTAGAAAAACCTAGAACACAGCATTATTTTCTTTAAGCAATCCGTCTCGTGGCATCGGTTATCCTTTCTCATAATTTATTGGTCTTCAATAATTCGGTGGTTTTGTTTGTGGCCACTACAAGCTTGGTTCTATATAGAAGAGAGCCCAACCTCGTGAAGAAATCCCTTGCATCTACTTGGAAATCAAGCATCTTAAAATAGACACTTGCATCGACTTGGAAATCAAACACCATAAAATACATGGTTCCTGTTACGTGATGTAGATGGTTCTTGTTACGTGATATTATTTATCAAAGCAGGTGTTTCATGCCCTATTTTTTTTTTTTTTTGGTGTTAGAACATATCCAGCTCAATATGCTCTGCTGCATGGTTTTAGCTTTTGTGTTGAGGTCTTTTCTATTTTCTATTTGTTTCAGTTATTTGGGCTACAGTGACTTGTGTTGCAGGTCGAAAGTGCAGTTGTCATAGCTCCATGGCTTGGATCTTAGTAGCCACACAACCATTGACATAGTGTGATTTGGGTGCGGCTTGTTTCCCTAAATTTTAGAGTTGCTACCCTGAACTGTCCAAATCTTCCCATTGCTACGTGTGGCTCTAATCATGAGTCTATTTGAGATTTGTTATTCTTGAGCAGATCGCATAAATCGTGGCATTTCTATTCAACCCGAGTTGTTTTTCTTCTTGACCACCTCATGTACAGATCCACAAGGTCTCCTCAATATAGATTTAGGCATTAATAGGTTGCTATGAGGATTTGTGTCTTTTCTCCACCGGTGTGCATGTCCTACATCCAACAACATCACCCTCATCACCCTCAACACTTTCCTTTCCTCTCCTGCCATAACACATGCTCGAGATTAATGTGGTAGAACTACTATGTGCTAACCACAGTAGTAATATTGGAGTATGAATATGGGTACAAATACAATTCAGGATGTAAAAATACTTAAAGAAAAAAAATCTAGTACAATTAAAATACAGAAGTAGACATCGCATAAATTATACTACCCCTTTAAGAAAAAAAATCTAGTACAACTAAAATACAGAAGTAGACATCGCATAAATTATACTACCCCTTCAAAATTTTGAAGTAACATTCCTTCTTCATTATAAGCAATTTGAAACATATTTCAAATTTGAAATATCCAGTATGATATAACAATGTGAAAATATAGTTTTATGCATGGGCTCATGGCCTCAATGTACATAGATTTTTTTATATTGATTAAACAACCTGCGTGAGTTCAATGTTCATTTAAAAGATTACATTTGTGTCTCCATGTTCAATGTTCATTTAAAAATTAAAAGACTACATTTGTGTGATTAAAGTTCAATGTTTTGTGTCTCCATTTTTTACTGTGTCTCACTTTACAAAATCATTTATGCTTATGCTATTCGAGTTTATATTTATATATATATGAAGAAGCATAGAGGCTGAAGATTCAAGAATGAGGCCATTGTCTTGTGATGATGAAGTTAGAAATAACATGACATTTTAGTTATCATTGGATATGTTGCTATTCTAGTTTCACTCATATATTAATAATTTAAAATGAATAGTTGAATTGTCGAAAGTTAAACTACAGCCTGAATATTAGTTAATCTAGTTGAAATTCCACTATTATCTTAACAATGAAATTTTAATAATAACAATTGTCAATTTTTAAAAATTTAAAATTGTAAATATATTTAAGCATTTACTCAACTATATCAAATATTGGTTGAATTTTAAATTCCATGTGAATTTCCATACATAAAGTGCCAATATAGTCAAAATCTTGCTACTATGGTGCTTACTAGGCCACCATTCACGGTTTAGCACACAACTCTCACATTGTGACTATCTTTGGCTTATTGCACTGATCGACACTTAGAGCCGCACAATGGGGATGTGTGTAGGCTTTAGTTACGTATGCAACTCTTCACATTGGATTTTCCCATGGCCGTGATGTAGCTTTGTTAGATCACATTTGTGGCTTGGCAATCCCTTCTTCCAAGTTTCCAAAGGCCATCGCTTCAGCAGCACCTTCATTTGTACTAAAGTGGATGCTTCTCTTGCTTTGAGATTCTCTGACAGGCCCAACAAACATAAGTTATTTTATGTGCTGATCTTGATGGCCATGACCATGTAATTGAGCCTTGTATGGAGCAAGATTTCTACTAATAAATTCACTTCTACCATTGTTTGATCTTATATCAAATATTTGTTTAGCTTCCTCATTTCTTGGATGGCTCTGTTTGGTTGATTTAGATTGTTCGTAGGCTTGATGTGCTAGATGCCTTGTGTTTGATGGGGGAGACCAAAGATCTACTTTGGCTACTATATTTTGCAAACAATCAAACTATCATTTACTTGTGCATCGATTTATTATTTTATGAAAGGTCATTAATGATAGTGCATCGATTTATTATTTTATGAAGGTCATTGGAATATTTGTTATTGCCATTTTATTATATTTTAGATTTTATTGGTAGTGTTTTTACCATAAATTTTCCCTGGAAACTCCATTTTATGTCTTCCATGTCTTTTCTGAGGTGTTGCAAATAACATTCCACTCTCTTTCCAACGAGTAGTTGCAAACCACACTAATTTACCTAGTTGAGATTGTTTCTTTTCTCATGGATTGAATAAAAACCTGTTGATTTTTCACTTGTACAGGGGTAATTATTATGACCTTGCTTGCTAGGACTGAAAATGAGGATTGTGTACATGATGACCATTTTTCCTGGTGCATCTCTTTAGACATTTTTGAGAATTGGATTTTGGGCTACTCATGCATAAATTCTTAGAGTGTGACTAGGCATTTGCCTCTATGACCAACCTTGTTTTGTAGTCACTTGGAGTTAGCCACGTTGGAACATTGATTGCTTGACATTGTCATCACCTTCAACTTGTATCTTGACTTTTAACCTTCAACTTGTATCTTGACTTTTAACCATCATATGTGACACCCATTGCCATCACCTATGTCCAATCTATTCAGCGTTGTGGGGAAATGGTGTACAATGATTCCATGGTGATTATTTATGAATGACCATTTTGTTTGAGATCGATTTTGTTTAGAGTGAGCTTCACACATAGTAGTAGTTGCATTAGCTAGTGACCCATGCACTCGCACTCTATTGAGATGTATTGGCATCCATGCAGACACTCATTTTGTGTTGTTTTTCTTGATTGGACATGATTACCTAATCAAGCCTTTTGTGTTGAGTCTCATTTTAGAAGATAAGTCTCTTTTGTGGGGTGGGGTGGATTCAATTCTCACTAGCTTAGGAATTTAAAATTTGGTCCTTGGAGTTCTTATGTGGATGTTTTATGGTGTTGTTAGTTTGAGGTAAGTTGGCCCTCTTTATAGTTTCAACCATACCTATGTATGGATATTTTAATCTTCGTAGGCCTCATTGTTTTTTTTATGGTTGATGCCATTTTTTTTGTTCAAAGCTTTTGTTCTATTTCCTAACCAACTCTTATGTTTTTAGAGCATGCATGTTGTAGGTGTTAGTGTTTTCCATTAGTGTGCCTTTGCAACTAATCCTCTTCGTTTTAGAATTGAACCATGTTCTTTGATGTTACTTATCCATCCTATTGTGGATTTAGGCCATATTCTCTGATTGAAGCTTTCAACCTCCACATGCCTCATGCTCTTTCCATTCAATTCATCTTTGTGGAATCTTGTTCCGTTTCAGCTCTAGGGCCTTTCAACCTTGGTATTTGTCTCTCTTTTAGGGAGGGTTTTTTCCTATGGGATTTTCTCCTTTTCTTCACTTATGAGAGTTTGTACATGTGTACTTTAGCAAGCCTCGTTGTTGATACTCATTTCTATTTTCTTTTGTTTACTCCTTATGTTTTTCTTAAGGGGGTGTGTAAGTGTTCTTTTCCAAATAGCTATCCAATTGTATAATTGTATAGTTATAAGCCAACTTGTAAACTTATGTAGGACAACCCTTATTTTCCCAGTAGTAATAGTTATATGCTAGGGCTCTTCATGTTGTTATAAATAGGGATATTTATCTTGGGATTTTGCAAAATAACATATCTAATCTAGATCATACCTTCTCTATGGTAGAATCAGTCTTTTAGTATTGCAGAGGGTTTATATTATGTGATGTTATTTTGTTAACATCTTTATTTCATGGTTGTTCAGTAACTTCATTTCTTATTCGGCTCATTGGTGGCCATCAAAGTCATCCGGGATTCAATAGCTTCATAGTTATTCATAATTTGAAACATGCCACAAAACTTGATTGTTGAGCACTTAGAATCATTTCCATGCTTCAAAAACAAAGAAAGAAACCTTGACAGAAAGGACATTTAAAGCTTTCGAACAAGTGCTTGGAGGCCTTATTTTGACTCCATCTTGATAGCGTTCATAAATTGGGTAGCCCATACTACCTTATTTGCAAATTTTCTTTTAATGAGTGTTTTCATAGTTGTGGTTATCTTAATCAAATGTTCTCAATTGCATTGAGATACCATGCCTCATAAACATCCAAATAGCCACTTTCATAATTAAAAAACTCAACTAGATAAATCAACAAAATATATGCAAAGTGCATTGAAGGCTAAAGTATCGCTTTCACAAAGATAGTTGCTTTGTTGGATCAATGTTTCTTTGCACCTGTTTAATCCCTATTATATGGAATTTAATATGGGTTCTTAATGTTGTTGAGATCTTAATTTGTGACTTGGATTTTAAGTTGCAAAGGAGGCCTCTAGATGCCAAGTGCACCTATGAAAAAAACAAGGCACACTGCCTTAATTAGAATCTTGTCCATAAGGCTTCCAATGAATGATTGTGTATATACTATGCTTAGAAAAGTTTGGAAATGAAACTCATGGGTTCAAATTGAATTATTTTCTTAAATTCACCACTTTACATGTTATTCCCACCATGCTTGTGTAATATCCCCAAATTAGATATCTCAAAACCAAGTTCTAATCAGAAAAATGGGGAACTAGCTGCTAGGATTGAAGACTAGTTCTGAATGGATCAATTCCAAACATATTAGGACCTTTGCAAACTCTCAAGAATCATTTGCACAATGTATCAGGACCATTTATGTTTTGAACTTCATTGAGGTTGAAGTCTAATCCAAGGCTTCTAGGAACCCCCAACATATGAAAAATAGAAGAGCATTGTAACTTTGGCCTTCTCATATATCCAAAGTGCATCCAAAGAATGCAAATTTATTAAATATAAAATTTAATATAAAAGTTATAAAATGTCAAGTTACCCTCAACAAGTTTGGGCGATGAAGACATATAATCTCTTCAACCATAGAGATATCAAATCTTTAGCGTTACCACATGCAATGTGGATTTTTATACGAAGGTGTTTTTTGGTTGTTCCTCTAGTCCTAGATTGAATCCAATCTAAAGAAGTAGTTCATCTACATCATCAAAAATTCATATTGCAATTCACCTCTCTTTTGTTGTTTTATCTTTCCCGTGAAATAGAATTTGACCAAATCAACTAAATAAAATGATCACTTCAAAGCTATCCAGTGTCACTTATACATGAATAATACGAATGCATAAAAGGAGGAATTGATGTAAAATCCTTTGGCATCAATTGAAGATTTATTTACCATTCATTACTTCCTACTTTCAAATTGCAAAAAGTTCAAATGTACTTTGCTATCAAAAACTTTTTCTGGATGCAAGTAATACCAATAGTCACCAAAGACCATATATGACTTTAAAATGAAATTCAAGTAACAAACAGTTACGTGCATATCCAAAAGTTACAGTAATTAATGTAAAGAAACTTACCAACATAGGTGTTTTGTAAGATGGGATCTCATCAAAGAGTGGTAGAAATGAGGACTTGAATGTCTTAATCAGAGTTCGTATGTAGTCACCAACCTGTGATGGAAAAGATATATGTATACTTAGCATGAAGTGAGATAACCAAAGGTACAAATTTAATCTTTATTAGAGTTTCTACTGGCAATTATGTTAGAATATATTATATTCTTTGGAAGGTAATAATGTCTTTATATTATGTCGGAAGTAATCTACAATCTCATGTAAAAGAGTAATACATTTAACCCATAGTTATATGGTGGTGTATTTATTTGTGTAGAATATTTGTCCATGGTATTGTATTAAGAGATGTTATTTTTGAGAATTATATTATCCCACATGCAATATGTGAGAGTAATTCCTCCTCATCTCTTAGTATATAATAGGGTCAAGTGAGTCTCTACATATTATGTATTCTTGATGTAGTAGTGGTACTATTGTGACACTGTTGTACATCATCTATATTCTTTGGAGTATTTGTGCTTTGCTCTCTTGTAAGATTGGAGAAGACATTCTGGAGATAATAGAAGACTACCTTCTCGTGGATGTAATCCATTAGGGTAAACCACGTATATCGGTGTTCTCTTGTCTTTTTCTTTTCTTGTTCTTATCTTTTATGATATGTTGTTGGTTGTTTAGATGGGTTAACTAGTTTAGCTTGATGATACTATTCTAACAAATTATTCTCAAATATGGTAGGTTTATAGCTATTATTGCATATTCCAATGTGTCTGGAAATGGAGATAAATGCATATTATGTACTAAAAATGCTTGACTTGACAGAAACTTCTTCTTCCTATTCATTTTCCTCTTGAAGTATTCCCCCTTTCTCTGCATCAAAATTGTATACCGTTGTTCATTATGCCCGTTCCATCTCTCTAGTTGCACTTGTTGTGATGACTTGTCTAAGTTCATCCATCGTTGAATTTATTTGTCTTTGATAAAGAAACCACCGAATTATTAAGAATAATAGCTTAAAGAATAAAGAAGGAAAGGAAAGGGGGCAATTCAGGTACTATGTTTCCTGCTGCATACTGACAAAGTTTTATATATTATTTTTTTTAGAGATGAAATCAACACAAACTGAAAATTAATTGAGACATATAGATAACTAGTGAAACAATTTATATTAACCAGAAATATTATGGAAACCAAAGCTATATAGTTGTATGCCAAATGAACCTACTATAAATTGAAATAATTAGACCATACAACAATGGTCTCTTGCACCATCCCAAAGTTACAATGGGCATTGGCATGCATGTGTAAAAGGTGATCCAATATTGTTTTGATATATTATATAACTAAGAGTAGGGATTTATTGTCAATCGAAATTTAAGTTTTGAAAATGCTAAATATATTTAAAACATGCTAAGTTTTGAAAATGCTAAATATATTTAAAACATGCTTGTAGCCTTATATACAATTACACAAACCTCCTTTTTTTCCCATCTATTGTCCATGATTTATTAGATTGCTCCCTTATCTTTATTATATTGTTTAGATACCTACATGATTAAATTCCTCAAGTTTTCCAATTTTTATTCCACCTCTTATTTCTTGTTCTCATCTCAAGCTCCATTTCCCAACATTTCCGTTACCAGTTTGATGGTCCAGTTACTATGATTTTTCTATGTCTCAGTGGATTTAATTCAATTATAACGTTGGCCAGCAAGAAAACATTGAATATGAAAATTGAAGTCCAATGTAGTATTTTAATGATTTGCACGTGTCTATTTAGGTTCCATGCGAGTGGGCCTACAATACAATTAATCAAATTTATTCCATGATCTTATTTGGGCACTCACATTACCCCTATTCTAAAGATTTGTTTTTTAACATCTCTTTGCACATAAAGCCCATTTTGTCTACCATTTGCTTCTTGGATTGTTCAACCCATCTTACTCTTTTAGAGGAGCTTTGCGCTATGCTTACAAGGTGAAAGTCTAACCCTACACATTTTCCTTTCTCATCACTGACCAAATAATGCCCTAGAGAGATTTTCCCTCTTTTTCCCATATTGGGAAGACTCAAGCAACCAAAGAAAAACACACACCCTTTGAGTTGACAACTAAAGAGAAGAAAACATAACATGGTTTGTGTTGAAAGTACATCATTAGGAGTCATTCTTCGGACTTGTGGTTAATATCAAGTCCTATATATCCTCATATGATTGAGTTGGTGATGTTGTATTGTAAAGTCTTATGAATAATATCAAGACTGAAGACTTGTGGATAATATCAAGTCAAACATGTGGTTAATATTAAGTTAAAGGATTATCATAGAAGACACCCTATGAGGTGGGCCTCCAGTTATAGAGGTGAAGTGTTATGTGATGCATTACTAACCATGGCCATTTGAGATGGATAAAGCTATTAAGTCTTTTCTAGAGGCTAATCACCTCTAGAGTGAATTACTTTAGCATATGACTATATGGTCCGAGAGTAATATAATATGATCATAAACATGTGACAATTATTTTGAGTATAATATGACATGATAGATTATTAATGTTATCACATAGACCATGAAGTAAAGATAAAGAGATAAGCAATAAACAAATAAAGAAAGATAAATTTGAATTGTCCATGTAGATGATTCGATGAACTCAAGTTATAAGCTTCAGTCATAAATCTTCAATTATGCCTCAATCAGTGCTTCAGTTAAAGCATCAATTGGAATATTAATGTATGCAATCAGTTAAGTAAACAAGAGCTCAGTGTTTATAAATCAACATGATTTAGTTAATAATTGTTAACAACGTGTTAACGAAATATGGATTAGTTAACTAAAGTGTTTACACTTTTGTTAATCTAAAATATGACACTTTTGGTATAAAGCGTTTTGCATGACAACACTTGAGTTGAAGCATTATGACACTTAAGTTAGCCTATTAACTAAGTTGTTATGCATTCAATTAGATAATGTGTTCACTTCGATGACAGATAACTATCAGTTAATGTCCACGATTGAAGGTATGGCACATTAGTTGTGAATGATGAAGATTTCAATGCATGATTTGATATTCCAAGAAAACAATTTGAAATTGTAATGCATGGGTGCATAATTGGCATGCAACCATTCACCCTAGTTTACATGGAAGTGATTTTGTCTTGTTATTAATGTGTCAGACACATGACAAGTTCATTACACTTGATACAGTTGATTAATATTCTTTATTGCTTTGTATCCTCTCTTATCGGGAAATATGCTATATTGTAAACGTCATTCTCTCATTGATCTATCTATTATACTATGAAGAATTGATGGAGTTTTTCATCCTCTTTGTTTTGAGGATTTTCCCTAGTGTACATTTTGTGTTGTGGATGAATTATTTGTGTGATTGAATTGTTATCTTGATTCCAATGTTCAGTATATTATTGATAAAAGTTTTAAAAGTTCATAGATCTTCATATTTTCTCAAACATCAACATGGTATTAGATCTCAAGGCATGAAGGAGTTAAGTTTGTGCAAGTAACTAGAAGCCTATGTGATCCTGAGGAGTTGAACAAAGTTTGAGAACCATGATGTAATGAAGAAAATCACCCACAAAATTTCTAAAATGCCCACAAAAATTCAACAGACCACATTTTGATAATGAATAATAAGATGGTATAAAATTTTTATTCTTTACATTCATAATGAAAGTCGTATTAATAGGCTTTCTTAATGGCTATTCACCAAGGGAGGTGTCTCTCAATTGACCTTAATTTATTAATTGTTTATATTTATTTATCTATTATTGTTATTATCTATGTTTGTTACATTGCCTTCCCCTTAAGGGAAGCTTTGTCCTCAAAGCTTTGTTTAGTGAAAGACTTATCATTTTTTCTTGTTCGTAACATCTTTTCATGTTTCTTTTGAACCCGTAAGTTCGACACTTGAAGAAACATGGCGATATAATTTCTGAATCCCTGCACTGAAATGTTGCATTTCTAGAGAAGTGATCCATCCAAGATTTATATTAATTGGAGCTAATTGTTGGTCAGTTTGTTGGATAAATCTTCCTGTTTTTTGTTTAGGTCGTAGATTTTTTGTTCGTCTGCATATGAAATCATAACTTCCTTGTTTATGTTCCTTTTGACCCTGTCGTTGATCAAAATGACTTTTATAATTGGGGTGTTGATAACGAGTTTTGATTGTGGGTGTGTGCATGGTGATGAGGGTCTCTTTTGACGCGTTAGATGCAATAGAAAACTGAAAAAGCAAGCATCCATCAACTTGCATGGATATTTTGAGACACTTACATAATGAATCTTGCGATGAGTAAAAAACAAGAAATGTAGGAAATTGAATGACGTTTCCAAATATATAATTTTTTTTTATTGGAAATGTTGTTAACTATCTAAAGTTAGATATTTTTTAACTGGAACTTTTTATTTTTTGGGACAAATTATAAGGTATATGTTTTTGTAGGTGCAGCTTTTGAGTGACTAAATGATGGAATAAACTTACGAAAACTAGTAGACATATACAGAACATATAGTACTAGTGCACGACTATTTTTCCAATAATAAAAATAATATATATATATATATATATTATCTAAGAGATCAAACCTCAAAAACGATATGTCAATTGTGGGTGCAGCGTTTGAATGTCTTAATGCAATTATTTGGAAATGGGTTTTTAATAGCATGTAGAGGTCGGTGTTCTTTAGTGCACCATACAAAAAAAAAATTAAATGGTTGAGAAACGAAAGAGATATGGACGAAACACTAAAAGTGTGTTTTTTGAGTTGAGGAGTGATGACAAAAGATAAATAAGAAAAAAATAGAAAAAATTATGTATTTTTGTTAAAATTTACATATTTGGAATCCGCAAAAAAACCATATCTGTTTCTAAAATTTCGTAAAAAATGGAGGTGTGCAGCATACTGTAACCAACGGCTAAACACGAGCATATTGAAAATTTGGATATAATGTTGAATTAGCCATGGTTTATCATACTCCAAGGCATAGGCATGTTGAATCCGAAGCAAAGTCTGAAGCAAACACATAGGCATAAGAATTCCATGCAAGCATGGGTCGAGGCTCGACCTTATCATTTGGAGGGAACACATTTTTGAATTTAAACAAAACGGGAGCGCGTTTTATTGAAGTAAAACGGGAGCGCGTTTTATTGAAGCAAAAAGGGAAGGCGTTTTAGTGAAGCAAAACGCGCACGCGTTTTAGTGAAGCAAAACGCGCACACGTTTTTAAATACTATAATGAGTGCTTATTTTTTCAATTATACTTTTATTATTTTATGTCCCCCCTGACTCCCTTCTTCCCCCTAACTCTTACTAACCCCCCCTCCTCTTCTCCATACCTCTAATCCCCCCTCCT
>LPNX010945564.1:54257-107686 GCA_001517045.1 Pseudotsuga menziesii
ATGTTTCCCCTTACCACCAACACTCACTAATCTATAACCTACAACACCTAGACACCCCTACACACATCCACAAGTCTCCCCTTACCCTAACACCCCCCTCCCTTATATCACTCCCCAACCAATCCAACTACCTCTAAATCCCACTTTTACATCTCATCTACAACACCTAGACACCCCCACATTAATCTAACTCGACCCCCTCACTCCTAAACTCCTAGTCACCCCACACACATCCCTATGTCTCCCCTCTGACACACACACACACATCCCTATGTCTCCCCTTACCACTAGCACCCCCTAACCTATCTCTCTGACACACACACACACACATCCTTATGTCTCCCCTTACCAATAGCACCCCCTAACCTATGTCTTTGGTGTTGTCCGCCGATTGCACACCAGCAGCAGAAATCTTCTGAAAGTTGTCTCCTCCCTTAGGAAAGTGGGAGAGGTGTGACCTTGGGGGCAAGCACAGAGCTAGGTACTGTCACCTACTCTTAGCTCCTTCGTTTAGGCTAACTCCTAACGAAGCCAAGGGGGGTAGTCTCTACAAAAGAGTTTTCTAAGGCTCTTAAGGTTGTTAAAGTGTTTTACTTAGTTGTGGATGCAGATGGGTGTTACTTAGGAGTTATAGTAATTAGAAGTGTTTATTTATTATGAGTTTGACACTTAAAGCAATCCACGTTGCTAACAAGAGACTAAATGATAAGAAATAGTTCAAGACTTCATAAATGTGCATTCATAGATAAAAATTAAAGAGGCCACAGACAATTGATCCCAATATAACAGTTATGCAGATTAAAAAAGACCAGTGCCTTATGGAGTCAAAATACTGAAAATGCGTAGAGAAATTAAAAGCAAGTCTTGAAATAAAACTATTGAATATTAGGTTGTGCAAGTGCTCTTTGTATATTTTAAGATATTTTAATGGTGATCTTGCTTAAGGTGTCTGGAAATCCTATCCGGAAATACCATCAGTGGCTCCGTTCGAAGACATGATGGACCTGTTTGGGATCACAGCTAGGTGTTCAGTAAATTAACCAACTGTGCCCAGATTGGGTTTCCCGACGCCCACACTTGGAATTTGCCCACTTTCCTGAGTATTTAATCGAGATAATGTTGGTGCGTTGGTTATGGGGAAATTTTTTAATTATGTTTCTCTTACATGCACTTAACAAGTTCGTTCACCGTTCTGAGTACGAGCCCAACCCGAAAGTCGGCAGAGCATACTAGGTGAAGGATGATCAATGAAGTTAATTAATTATGGGGATGTGTGTTGAAACGTTTTATTAAGTCAATTGATTAAAGTCTCTGACAGAGAGTGCTCTTGACCTTGTCTTATGACAGAGGTTCAAAAGTCTTATCTAATCTAGATGCCTAATGCAGGGAATATGCAATACTAAGGATGCTCTCCAATAGAGAGTGCTCTTGACTTGTGTTTCTGCAAGTTCAAGAGTCTTACTTAATCTATTAATTGGATTAAACAATATGATGCACAAAAATTAAGATGGAGATGGTTGATTAAACTCTCCGACAGAGAGCACTCTTGATCCACCTTATGGTGAGATTCAAGAGATTTTTGAATGTTAGGCTGTTGATTTACTTATATAAAAGATAAACAATTAAGAAATTAAGTAATCAACTTATTCAATAAATTAAATGTGATAGACTAGCAATTAGTATTCTAGGAAAAAGATGCAAATATTATGAGAACAAACACATCTAACCTAAGCATACAAAAAGATGAACACGACACAAGCCTCCCCAAATGGGGGAGGATTAGAGTGGGGACTTAAAAACCCAACTCGAACAAAAGGTACTTTATTAAAACTATACAATTTGCCTTTAGGAATTTAATCCTTGAAAGGACTTTTGAAGGAAAGCATACAACTCTATTTTTATTGAACCTTGCGTAAAAATGAGAGTGATTTACTTTTATTTGAAGATTTTCTTGAAACTTGCAAAAAAGAGAAAATAAGATGTTGGATGAGAGCGAAAGAACAAGGTAAAAGAAGGCTGAAATAAAAGGAAGAGGAGTGGAAGAAGGAGGGAAGACAAAGAGGAAGTCAAAAACAAGAGAAGGGAAGAATAGGGGAGCGAACTAGATGGCCAAAGAAATACAAGGAATGATGAAAACAGGGAAGCGAAAGGGAAGGAAGATGGCTGCCATAAAAAGTAAAAAACAGGGCAGCGAACAAAAAGGGGAAGAAAATGCACAAAACAAGGTGAAAAGAGGCCAAAAAACTAGGGAAAAAAGGGGTACAAACTAGGGCACAAAAGGGTTGTCCAAAGTGAAGAAAAGGGGTGGTAAACTAAGGCCAAATTGGGGCAGCGAAGAAGAGATAGTAGAGGCAAGGAAAACAAGGCAATGGGGAGCAAGCCTAAAGGTTGAAAAAATTAAACTAGGGCTTCCTAAGTAACCGGTAACCAAAAGAGCATTAATTTTATGGATGGAACCAAAGAGAGAGAGTTAAACTCCCAACTTTCTTTTTGTATTCTAAAGAAGAAGATCCCTGTAGGTCCTGTAATGAAAGTGTTAGATTAAAATGGTTGCTTGAATCCTGAGATAGAAGCAGCTGAGCTCACACCCTTCTTCAACCTGTGAAGCCTGATAACACACCACAACTTAATACAAATGTGAGATCAAAATAACATGCTAGTATGCTAAGGAAATTGAATCATGATCAACATTACGTATATACTGATTACTCATGTCCATCAAGATACTAATATATTTCGCATAAAAAATCAAATTGAAACTACAAATGTTTTCTCTATTGTGCCAACAATGGCCTTCTTGAGCTAACAAAAAAAAACAATTGATGTCATACAAGTATTAAGGAAATAGGGTTTAGAGACAATATCACCTCAACCATTTAGAAAGCTACCACATCCAAGAGCTCATAGACCTCCAAAGTCGAATCTTTATTAACAATTCAAAGAAAATGCTTGATACAAATTTCTCAGAGTAACTCTGCTACAAAAAGTCCATCTGAATAGAGCTAAAGGAGCCTCTATTTATACAATGAGAGAGTGCTAAAACCCTAAAACCAAATCACATAAGCTGACCGAATCGGTCATCCAACAGAGAATCCAAACCTAAAATGAAGCGCTGGGAGTGAGGGGAGGCCTCCACCTAGGCAAGGTGCCCCCACTCCAACCCTAGCCACTGCAAACAACCCTAAACTAAGACCACACATGTGGAAGGCGCCCCCAGGCTGAGGAGGGGTGTGAATGGGTGAAGTAGGTGTCTGGATGTAGGTAAACCACCTTTTAGGTATGGATGAAGCCCCTGCTAGGTTTGGGAAGGCCACTGATGGTGCAAGCTTCAGTATTTACCTCAATCAAATCATCGGACCAATGAGTGCTCTCCATCTCATTCTTTAGCTGGAGATGACAAATCTGCTAAATGAATATAAATTAATTGCTCACTGAACGCTGACTGAAGCTGAGTTATGATAACTCCCATAATCATAAATGCCCAATGAGATGTCATTTATCCTTTTATTTCGCTGAATTTGGATTAATTTGGAGAGTTTTAATTTTCTCCAAAATAATCATGTTTTAATAAAAAATCATTTTTTTCCTCGAAAATGACTTCTTTGAGAAAAAAGGCATTAGGTGTGTGATTGATGATCTGAAAGTTGAATCTGACTGGATGGCCGATCAAGAATTATTTTTGGTTTAAGGTTAGAGCCTTCAATCATTGAATTCGAGGTCCGGATGACCGACTTATTACAAATGAGTTTTTTCCATTTAATTTATGGAAAAATTAATTAAAAAACTTAGGGAAAATTAAAAAATTAAAAAAAAAATTTAAATTTTTTTTTCCCCGTTCGAAAAAGATTTTTTCGAAAAAAAATTAAAGGTCCCAATTACTTAGGACAAGACCATGCTCTACTCAAATAATGCCTAGTAGGTTTATAACACTCAGTTGGGCTCTAATAACCCCCCAAGGCCCAGAATTCAACATCGGGCATTCCAGCTTTGGAGGAAGCGGGAGAAAACCTTGTCAATTATACTCGGCTATAGGCAAAGCATAATTGTCAAGGGATAAAACTCCCTGGAATACATTATTTGAGATTCTACGTCTCAGGAGACCGAACCACTCAAAAAATACCCTACTAGCACATTTTATTACAAACCCCGCGAGGCCATGGTCAAAATTATTCAAATAAAAAACTAGCTAGCCAATATTGGCTAGACATGAAGATGGATTAGCTGATACACTGGAATTAGACATTGGACATGTTTTTCAACCGGTGGCTCCTCAGGTGACCCAACTATGGTACAAAAAAGTTGGTAACATCTGGCACCCACACACACATCCTTATGTCTCCCCTTACCACTAGCACCCCTAGCCTATCTCTTTGACACACACACACATCCCTATGTCTCCCCTTACCACTAACACCCCTTAACCTCTCTCTCTCTCCCTCACACACATCGCCATGTCTTCCCTTATTACTAACACCCCTTAACCTATCTTTTTCTCACACACACCTCCCTTGAGTTGTAAAACAATATAGTTAGGTTGAAGAGAGGGGGGGTGTTAAGACACAAAGACTATGGGAGTGCTTGTTAATTCCCCCTAAACCTTGAATGATCCCTTAGCCATGCAACTACCTTCTTAAATGATCCCAAATTCTATTATAGTAAAACGTGCACTCGTTTTATGTGGTCAAAACGCGCCCCCATTTTTGTTAACAATAACGTGTGCACGTTTAGTCTTAGTATAAACAATAGCAGTCCCTTTCCGAGAAACACTCTAACACATTTCACACAGGTTTGACAGTCTGTGTGCAATTTTAGGTTGCAAACAGTGTGTGAACATTCTCTTCTTCACCATATTATCACACAAAATTGTTTTTGACATCAAGCATCTCCACCACAAGTGCCTAAGTATTGCTTGGAGCATGGTATACATTGAGGAGCAAGAAATAAAGAATTAATTGAGCAAGAAAGAAACCATTAATTGAGCAAGGAGCACCATAGAGCATCTCCACCATTGTTTTTCTTGCAATTGAGGAGCCAACAAAGGAAACATTAACTTGGTCATTATGGTGGAGTATGTAGACACAATTGAGCAAAAAACAAACCAAGTTTCGGGAATTTCCCATTGAGGAGCACCATAGAGCATCTCCACCATTGTTTTTCTTGCAATTGAGGAGCTAGAAAAGGAAACATTAACTTGGTCATTGTGGTGGAGTATGTAGACACAATTGAGCAAGAAACAAACCAAGCTTGGGGAAATTCCAATTGAGGAGCACCATAGAGCATCTCCACCATTGTTTTTCTTGCAATAGAGGAGCTAGCAAAGGCAGCATTAGCTTGGTCACTGTGGTGGAGTATGTAGACACAATTGAGCAAGAAAGAAACCAAGCTTAAGGAATTTCCCATTTAGGAGCACCATAGAGCATCTCTACCATTGTTTTTCTTGCAATTGAGGAGCTAACAAAGGCAATATTCTTCCCAATATTCCCCCTAACTTGAGTATCTAAACACAATTGAGCAAGAAACAAACCAAGCTTGGGTAGTCTCCCATTGAAGAGTACCATTGAGGAGCTAGCAAAGGAAACCATATATATCATTGATCATTGTGGTGATGGGAAACTCACACAATCGAGCAAGAAAATCAACAAGGAAGACCTTGAAGAAATTAGAGAGAAGAAAAGAAATGACATGACTAATAGAAGACGCTCTATGGACACTCAACCAGTTCCGGTTGTTGAGGGTGCCATAATTGTTCCTACCAATCCACATCAAGAAAGACAAAAGCATTCGCTCGAGGGGCCTTCGGTCTCCATATCAGTAGAAGAACAAGCACTGTATGGAACTGACCAAGGAGTAAAACGTAGGTGCACATCAAGGCCACCTAAAACCTTTGCATATTTAATTGAATGTGGGTATACAAGTGATGAAGTTAGAGAGATGTTGAATGCCGAATGTATGCTTGAAGAAGACAATGTTGTTCAGACCACCTAGGAGGATTTCCAATTGCCACCGCCAGGAAGACACGGAAGGACATGAAGCTCATGTTCAAATGCCAGTCTGACCGGGTGATATGGTACAAGATACAGTTCCAACCTCCCTACCTCCATTAGCAACTTCACGCTGAAGAACTCCAAAACGTATACAGATCGATGAAAGTCTCATTGGTTTGCTTGAAGGTATGCTGTCTAAACACAGTAAATTGCATATCAATCTCAACAGATACTTGTCAACTATTTTGATTCTAAATGTGATGGAGATAATGTAGATTATTTATATTGTTGTTAAAGTTTAGGTCTATGATTGTTGGTAGGAAAAACTTAAGGATAAAGATGATAAAAAGTTCTGAACCAAGTTCTCGTGTTGTCAGAAGTTTAGTAGATGCATTTAATACTATTGGAAAGAAATCTCGTTCAAAGGATCGCAATGCAGCTCATCGCGTGTTGTCACAATCAATCGTGAAAAAAAGCACCAGGCCCTTCGCCTTCTTAAGCCTACATCCAGACTTGTAGGATTGGATATCAAAGCAATCCGTAGGTATTGTTCTAGAAGAGAACAACTTGACTCTGGTGAAACAAATGTCTGGTCCTTTGTAGGTATATCTTCACACTACGAATGTTTCAAATAATACTCCATAAACATAAATTTATAAAACAAGATTCAAAATAGTACTTCTCCAATCAATTTAAACTATAATAAAATCATACATAATTTTCGTCTCTTCCAAAGTTGTTCCTCGAGGCCATTCATCAAATGTCATGTACATTAAAAAAATGATAAAATAATGTGTAGGATATACATAATGTGAAGGATATAATCATAACCATTATTTTGAATCAACCTTATAATACTCGGATACTTTTACATTTGATGTGTATTCCATGTATTCGTTAGATGAAAGACATCTTGCCAAACACTAATTTCATTTATGTAGACCACACAGGTGCATCACTTAGGTGTGTCAACTTCGTGTATCCTTTAAAGGTTTGTTAGGTTGCTATGTGGGTAAGGTGCTTTTGTATTCCACTTAGTTGGATCAGTTGCTTAGCTGTGTTGGGTGCTTATGTGTATTAGGCATGTTCCATCTTTGTGATACAATTTAACATTGTATATACAATTGTATCGTGGTAAAAAACAATTGAAATGTACATTTTTGTCATTACGTAATATTGTAATTGTGCATTGTTCTCAAATTTATAACTGATATCTCCATGCAATCATAAAATCTATAAAAAATTAGGAACATTACACATAGAAACATTCTTGGCCACACATGTATAATCACACTTAAAAGACTAAACCATGAAGATCTCAAGATCCTTGATATGAAATATTTTTTATATCATGAAAGTTATAATACAAAAATAGAAGGCCCTTATATGGCTTGTCAATGTACATATATCAAAAACATCTTTGATGTACATGTGCAAACAAAAGTACATTTGTCCTAGACTATGCCCCTATACTCTAACTCAGGATTGTACAGAAAAATACATATTTGTCCTGGACTAACACATCAAAACTCTAACTTTCTCTTGTTTTTCCCAGAACTTGATGGTTGTTGCCTCTGTCCACGACCACTGTGCATCCCTGGCGACTGCAAATCAATGACAATATTTCTTGATCAGGTAACTAAACTAGTACTGTCCAGCAATAACAAAGTTTGAAAATTTAAAATATGACTCAATTGTACATAAAACAAAGACTTACTGCATCAGTCTGGGGTATAGATTCCTATGGTGTCCTCCTCCTTGCAGAGAGTCTCTTTGCAATGTTTCTCTGCAAATAAAAAAAATGTCAATTATCTCAACAATTATCAACATGTACATGAATGAGAAACTACTAATCAATTATGTAAAAAATGAACATCTCACAGGAAAAACATTTCTACGGGAAGATACTGGGTTTCTTCAGCAATAAGAGGAGCTGTAGGTTGAACATCAACCTCAGTTGCGTGCACTAATGGACCAGGTTGTGGCTACATTCACCAAATGATAAAATAGTTAGACATCGTGCATGTCCATAAACAATACAGATGAATTGTACAATTACAAATATTCAAGTAGATGTACCTCAATGTGACTTATCCCTATTGTATATGCAGCATTGACTATAGCATCAACAACCCCACTAAGGTCTGGCATGGATGACTCTACATCCTAATGCTGTAAACATGCGAAAATAACATTACGAAAAACTAGTTGCGAAGTGGATTCAAAGCTAACCAGCAACTATCATTGGAAGTGTGTACATTACCGTGGGATGAGTAGGTTGATCCTCATGCACACCCTCTCTTTTCAAGGAAGAGGGTCATCTAGTGTAAACAACCCCCTTATCTACGTTTGGACTACAGGGAGATCCAAACCAAAGAGGTGGTGCAGGGATTTGCGATGATGTCTGCAGTCATAAAGTGTTACCATAGTTAGACATGGAGTTGAATGGATGGAATAATATGTACTGAAAAACTAACATGTTTTAATATACTTACCCTTTCCTGGGACATATCTCCCCCATGGGAGTGACCGCTTCCAGCAATTTCTTCCCCTCTTCAGATGCAGATAGCATCTGCAAGTTTAAAAATTGTAAATATTAGCAATCTATAAAGGAGTGTATAGTAAGAAATTTAAATAATTTGAACAAGATTCAGTCATTAACCATGTACTTAAATTCTTCAGGTAATCATAAATTCCACCTTGGAGTATTTCGCTGAGATCAATGTCTCCAACATCAGGTTCTAAGTAGGGTTCCTGCAACTTCAAAAATTGTAAATATTAGACAATTTAACAAATTAATCAAGACTAACACATGCATTAACAAAATGACAAATGTTTAAATATTACCTCAACGTTGGTTGTTTGGGCCTCAGATATAACCACACCGGGTGCAGTACCACCCCTCTGAGAGGCATCAATCTCTTGCAAGAGTAAATATTGCATATATTACAAATATTTTAATATGTTACATACAATATGGAAAAATTAAAAATTGAACAATAATAGAGTTTTAACAATGTCCTTACCTGACCACGAGTCATTGTAGAGGTACCATGTCTTGGTCCAGGACCATAAAAGGATTGATCACACGTTGTGCAGACATGTGACTCGCTCTGAGGCACATGGGATGTCGGTCTATCCCCACCAATAGATGTTCCTCTACCACCATGGTGGTTTTACCCCAGTAGAGGAAGAGGGCGTTGTCTGGTCAATAGTATTTGTGTGTCGAGAAACCATCTCAGCTAGAGTCAGAATTGCCTCCTGTGTCTGGGAAACCATATCAAGTGTAGGAGGGATTTATGCCCTTGGTAGCTGGGCATGGGGTGCAGGTATCTGTGGATTGGCATCTCTATGCCTAGCATTGGTTCGGTGTTGGGGCATCCCCCTACCAACTCTCTGAAATCCCAACATGTCAAAATAGTTGACATGTTTCCCCATCACAAACTCTGCATACAACTTTCAGAGGAAGTACAACGGTACTTCCCTATTGTTGTGCAGGGGAATGTCAAAAACCATGTACCACCTATCCATCCAATGGTCTCTAATGGGTGGAAAGTTGCACCACTCAATCAAAATATGTGGCATGGTGCTCTCCGGAATGGCATCCGTCCCAGGCACTCTAAACAATGTATAGATGTGTTCTTTGTTTATTTTTAGCTTCTTTACTTCGTTGTAGCTCAACCCATCGGCGTATTCTTGTCTTTTCCTCTCCTTGTACAATGCAATGCTATACAAAGCATCATTTGATCTTGTGATCGTATGAACAGTAGTCAACAATGAGTCTGACAAGGAGCGACAAAGATCATCTCCACCCTTCCAAGCAGAACCAACCTCTCTAAGATGGCCAATAACCCTCAATAACTCAACATTGTTATCTATAGTAGCCACTGCAATCATAAATACAAATAAAATATCATTAGAAATATAAACACATGATATAATAACATCTCTAAGCACTGAAAAGTGTATAACTAATGTACGACAAATAACAACATAAACTAAATCTATTATGTAAATTTTAAAATTGATCTTGAATTTTACAGTAAAGAATAAACATTTAACATTTAACATTTTAAATTTATGTTCTAAATTCAAGTATTATTCCAATTTCCATATGCATGTGTACATAAAAATGTCCTATGCGCATATGTTGATTGAGAAGCTCCTCTAGCTTATTTTAAGGCTTGGATTATGAAGTTTCATCGAAATTGTGAGGTGCTGACTCATGCCCTTGTAGGACCAACTCCCAGATTGTGGGTAGAGGCAATGACTAGACCCTAGAATAGGCGACACAATGTGCTATTGATGAATAAAATCCTAGTATAGGCAACAATTTTGTTAGATATGTAATTATTTGTGTAGTGTGATGTTTTTTGGACTCCAAAGTCTATTTAGCAGATCTTTGTTTATATGTAATTTGGGCCATGTATGGATTCCACTTGATGTTATTTTAGTTCTATGCCCTCTTTTTATATACCCATGAAAGACTTTAAATGCACAATTGTGTTTAGTGGATTTTATGGTTCCAAGGTGTCCATTGGATTCTATCATGTATGCTAGTATGTGATTGGCATGTAATCAAACACATCAACCTCCCTATGTATCTTCATGTTCGTAGAGCCTATTGTTGAACTTCGTTGTCTTGACCTTAACCAAAAAGTACCCTTCATTCAAGAGGAAATATTTGTTAAGCATGGGAAGCTTCTATACCTTATTTTAACATTTGGATTAGGAAGTTTCATTGAAACTATAAGGTGTTTATTGATGTTCTTGGATGACCAACTTCAATATTTCGCATAGAGGCAAGGGATTCACCATCTTTGTTTATGTATTTTAAGGAAGACATGAATTCTACTTGATTTTTTTTTATTTGTATGCAAGCTTGCAATATAATTGACAAACTTTGCATATTTGTTAATTTTGGTTTGGATTCACAATGATGCTTGCGAATATACATATGCAAATAGTGACGTTCATTTTTTTTTTATGAATTAATTGGGGTTTTGGTTTAGATTGGGCATGTAAATTACTTATTCAAACTTGCAATGTGCTTGACAAATTTTGCATATTTGTGAATTTTGGTATGGATTCACAAGGATGCTTGTGAATATGCATATGGAAATAGTGAAATTGATTTGTTTTTTATGAGTTAATTGGGGTTTGGGTTTCCATTGGACATGTGAATTTTGGTAAATAATCAAAATTATTTGACTTTTATGATTAAATTGGGATTTTGGTTTCCATTGGCCATAAATTAATTTATTTTGGTTTAATTCAAATTAGGGAAAATAAATTAATGAATTTAGGGAAAAAATCATGAGAAGATTTGAGGGAAATATGAGAAGAACTAAGGAAAATACCTCACAAAGAAGAGGTTGATCCAAAGGTGGAGGTGGATGGATTTGGATCACCCAAAATGCGTTCGCCCACTCACATTCTGCTTTGTCCAAGCTCCAACAGCGCTGCGATGTGGAGAAAATGACGAGCTCGACCCGTTTTAAACAAAAAATAGGTTTTTACAAATGTGAGCGCATTTATTCAAAGAAAAATGGAAGCGCTATTTGCTTCAATAAAATGGGGGCGTGTTTTGTTCTACTATCCTAATTGGCATGCCTCTTGGCAGCCTTGGGACTAGGCTTGGCAGGGTCGGAACTGCTTGGGATGATTCCTATTTTATGGATCAAGAGTGATTGACTTCACTCTACCATTGCATCTAAAAGGTCCCTCAACTTTGTGCACTCACCCTTGTTCTCTTTTCTCCTGGACTGGATTTTTTTTGAACTGTGATGAGGATCAAATTTGTTTTTTCTTCTTTTTCCAACGAATCTTTATCATTTCGTCTTGCAATTTATCATCCTCTTTAAGCTTCTGAATCTGATATATTAGATCTTGTTTACGCTTCTTCAGGTGACCATTCTCTTCGATATTTTCTAATAGTTTCTTTTGAAGATATTGATTCTCCTCTTCTAGCCTTTGATTGTATTGTGCCTTATACTTAGCCTTCTTGATTTGAAGAAACAACTTTTGATTATGATCTCTTAGATGAGAGGTCTCTTGTTCTTTGTCCATGATGACTTTATTAAATTCTTTATGCATCTTTTGTATTGCTTTCTGATCTTCTTGTGAAAGCACTTTCGAGATGTAATTGAAGTCTTCAGACGACACAACTCCTGAACTTGAATTCAGTGTAACATCAATGTGAAATTCTTCTTTTTGTAAGGAAATTCAAAAACGTTTTCCTTGTTGAACATGAAGGTATCTAATGTATCTAACCAAGGAAACCCTAGAATTATATCAACATTGTCTTGATCCAATGATACAACTGAAACAATACTGAATTGAGTTAGGACATGTAATCATCAACAAATAGTTGTAGGTTCTTAAGCTCATATTTCTCATATGAAAGAATCGTATTATTGTCAATTATATCTAATTCTGAAAGCATTAATTGGTTTGCTATGCCAATGTTTATACAATTATTCTTGGTTGTTGGGAAAATAACGACGCTGACAGACTTCTCTTGAATAAGCCCTTAATTTTTTAATATGGGGTGTGCATGTTTATTAAAATTTTGCGAGAATCTTCCTTTTTTTTCATGAGACTCCATTTCGTTATGCTTCTTATCCCAATATATATCAAATAAAGACATCTTTTATCATGTATAGTATACTATACTCTTCAACATTTAATTTTTTCCTTTTAAGACTTCTCGTATATTAAATGTAGATTGGGTGGTTGGAAGAAGGAATGTTACCCTCCACACCCAAGTTCAAATGTTGGGGATTAATTTTATAAAATAGACATATTTTCTTAAATAGACTTTTAAAACACTTTAATCCTAAAAATATGACTGATCATTCACTCGACACCCCACATTTTGATAATGAATAATAAGATGGTATGAAAATTTTATTCTTTACATTGATAATGAAAGTTGTATTAATAGGCCCCTTCTTGGAGACTATTCACCAAGGGAGGTGTTTCTTAATTGCCTTTAATTTATTAATTGTTTATATTTATTTATCTATTATTGTTATTATTTATGTTTGTTACAATATTTTGGAGAAAAATATACCCTACAAGGATGACTATAATATGGTATATTTTGGCATTTGTCTTAGACATAACCCCTCCTTTCTAGATTGATGTATTTTTGTAACTGTTTGTTGGATTTTTCAGCCCGTTTTTCAATATATGACTACCCGTTTGTGTTAAAAAACAATATTTATATTCATTCATTTAAGATTGGGATTGGATCAAGGGGCCTCCAACTTGGATAAAATAAGCGGAGAAGGACTTTCTAGGAATTGATACATTATTATTAATGAGAGAGAATGTACCAAAGACAAAAATTGATAGATAACACATGTGTAACTGAGTCTTATCTCATTTAATTTCAATTTTAATGGGGTTTTTTCATCCAACACTTTTCAAAATAACATAATTTTTTGTCACACTAATGCTAAAATAACACTTCTCACCAATTAAATGTCCCCCGCGAGGAACCTATATATAGATCATGCAGTAGTATTTCTTGGGTTTAATTTTTCATCGGTACTATGGTATGTCTAATGTTTTCTTTTTGATTATTTTTTTTGTTCTGCGGCAGGGGCTCGTCCATTTCCATTTCACCTTTGTTGCGGTGGATTGTGAGGCGGAGTTGTTTAATGTTTTCAACCGGGTTCGAATGGTCTGTGTAAGTTTGTGTATAGCCTAAATATGTAGATGGAAATGGATTTGGTGATGGGTTTGGATGGAAGGGTTGTGGTTTTATTTTTGCATTTACTGCGTAGAAAGTGAATTAATGGCAGGTGTATTCTTGGGTTGTTCAATGGGTCTTCAATAATTGTTGTGTGGTTCATGCATTTCTGTGACATCTTTAAAGCCAAAGTTCGACAAAGTGCTATTCGAATTTTCTAGGTTCAATGGGTGGTCTCATTTATCTTTGCTTTGTTGTTGATGCTAGTTGATGTTTTTGTGTTTGCTTTGCGCTGTGGACTCGGCTTCTTTGGTTGCACATTTGTGTTGTTTCTATCTTGTGGTGGTTTTTGGGTTTCAAGTCTCCGGTTTGTTGCTACGACACACTTGCTAGTTGTTTGGGTACCCAATTGTTCTTCCGTGAGGCGATGCTAGTGGTCTATTGGTTTTAGTTGTTTGCATGGTTGGTGGGAGGTGGTTTGGATGATTTTGGTGGTAAGTTGCACATGTTGGCCGTCGTTCATGTGGATTACTATTCCCATGTTTATTTGCATCTCTGGATTGCCATGGATTTCTCTTTCAAAGTTTCAGGGTTGTTGTTGCAATGGATGTTCGGACTGTTAAAGATTAAGGAAGTAAGATGAAGCAGAAAATAAGTAACATGGAATTGAGCATAATTATTTCGTCGGACATGGAATTGCCTTCTCAATATTAAGAAACAATATTTATAAGGTTATGTAACATCAAAATCATAGTTAAATACCATGGGTCATCAAATACTATGGGCCACTAATTCTACTTAATGTGAGTAACTCAACTACTCAATTAACTAACTAATTAATGGAGTATTGATAGTGGACCGTTACTTAATGTGACCAACTCAACTACTCAATTAACTAACTAATTAATGGAGTATTGTTGTAATATCACAGATCACAGAGGGTTACCAATAATACACATGGAATCATATAGACATATCAGACATAAGAGACATGAACATAGATAAGGGAATAACAGATTATATTATAACATGAGGGTCCATACACACACAAAACTGAACCGAGTTCTGATCTGGCTCAATAGCCTAATATATATGATTTACAAACAGTTACATATAACTACTTGTCGGTTCGGTCAACTGACACGACCTTATGCGGCCGACCTAATCTCCAATTAGTCGGCTATTCTACTAGTCGGCTCACCGACTAGCTCCTCCAACATCTCCCCCAGGAACAAAATATTTCTTCGTCCCGAAGAAACAAGGGAGGTACTTATCAATGTATTTGACTGAGGTAGTTTCTTCTAGTATTGTTTGTCTTCATGGACTGTGTAGTCGGATGGTTGGTCATTTCTGCACACATATTTCCACAATTGCTTTTGCTATAATATCCAGTTGATGTTGAAATTCTATCCAACTCTGTAGTACTTTCTGGATGTCGATAGTCAATGTTGTGATGCTTGACAGAGTCGACATATTTTCTTGGATGGAGAGGTCTGCAATGCTTTCCATGTTGGGTCCCATGAATTGAGCTTTCTCCTCTGCTGTGTCTAATAGTATTTTCATTTGTGGGAAAATTGTATCCAATTTGTTGAGGCTCGGTAGTGCTTGCTGTACCCACTGGTGTGCTTGTCTCTCCAATTTCTGCAGTTTGGCTGTTTCCAATACAATCTGTTCTTATATTTTATTTCTCATTGTTTCTTCACTTCCTTGTCTCTTTTCTAACACTTGAATATGTTCACGAGTCTTACAGGTCCACTGACATACTTGTCCGTAATAGGCGGACCAATCACAGAGTACTTCATCTGTGATGATAGATTCTTCCAAGTGGTCTTGTAATACTTTGTGAGCTTCCGAGAATGTTGTATACTGCTGCCTGAGTATTCTGGATGTTTCCTCTATTTGATCTTCCTTTGTATTTTGTAGATGTGATTGTAGAGTCGACGCCATACTTTCAAATAGTTGATATTCTTTTTCGAGCGGCTTGTCGGTGTCGGCCTCTAGAGGTCCTGGTATTACTGTTTGAATCAAACTTCTGCATTTTGTCAAAAACTCGATTTCCTCTGTCTTAGTGTTATCGCTCTGCTCTCGTTTACTCTAGTTTCTTCTTGCTGCTTCTGTGGCAAGAGTTTCTAGGAGTTGAACCAACTCTCCATCTCCGAGTTTCTTTGTGTCGACTGCAGTAGTCGATCCAAGTTGGATGATGTGGATTACTATCGACCTTAATTCTTTGTGGTGTTCTTTCTTCTTTTTGTCTTTTCATTTTCTTTCGTGTCTATGCTGGTCTGTTTGCTGTTGTGCCTGTGATTCTGCAAGTGGTATATTTCCCTGTGGTTGGTTTCCTAGCTGCTGATTTTCATTGGTCGGTGGATTTTGCGGTTGAATTTCTTGGGTGGAACTTGTAGCTCAGTGTGTATCTGGGGGATTTGAAACAGGTGGTCCAGGGTTTGGTAAAGTTTCTGGATGGGGAAGTGGTGGTGGAGATGGTGAATGGTCTAGTGTAATTAGTGTAGTGAGGATATTGTCAGTCGATAGGCGGTCTTCGACTTCTAGTGGTGAATTAGCTAGATCATCAAAGAATAGGTTGTTGATTACCTGGTTGATATCTTCCTGGTTATATTCTTCCACGTCTCTTGCTGGTTCATCAGCTGGTAGGGGATTTGAGATATCTAAAGGGATAATGGATGAGGTGCGGCTTGCGGCGATTTGGGAATTCTTGTTGAGGTTCCTAAAAAATGTGGACTTAATAATTCCCACAGATCTTGGTTTCTGGGGTATCTGGCCAATTTGCTGAGAAAGGATCTGGTGTGGTGCACTAGATTCAGTTAGTGGGCATTTGGTGGTAATTCTCTAAACAGAGGTGAGAAGTTTGGGTAATTTTTCAATGTATGCCTAGAAATCAGTGTCCCGGTCGAACCGTTCTTTCAGTGTCTCTGGCATAGCATTTTTACAGATGTCGACCGGGCTTATGGTGGGTGTCTGTGGGGTATCTTCTTGTGTGATCTGAGTTGGAGATGGGGGTGGAGGTGCAGAAAATAGATCAACAATGTTCTCATCGACTAAAGTGGTTGTAGTTTTTACCTTTTTCGGTCTCCCTTGCTTTGCTCCTGCGTTGACAAACTGCTTGAATTATGTTCCGACCGAAACTTTATTTGTTGCTGCATCTTCTATGATGTCAACAACAGTAGCCAACAGTTCTTCTTCATCTTTTGACTCAGATAGGATAATATTATGCTTCCCCTTCCCTTTTCCCTGAATTGCTTTCCTTTTCCTTGAGGCTGCTATTTCCTTTGCTATTTTCCTTAAGTTTTCTTTTCTCATAGCATATTCTAGATTATCTAATTCAATGTATTCTTCTATCTGCTCTTCTCCTTCTTCTTGTTGGTGAGATAGGATGATACTTTTTTTCTGCTGGTCTAGCTACTTGATGTTCAGTCGGTGTGCTTCTCATTTGGATAGGTTGTGGGACGATTGTCAGTTGAAGTATGTTGGTGTCCTCTGCTGCTATATCTTCCGACATGAAGGTACTCATATATAAGCGAAGTTCGTAGTCCTCCTCTTCTTCCTGTTCGGTCAATGGTTCTTCGATTGGTTGATTTATTTCTTTGGCCTTTGCTGGTATTGATAGCTTTGTATTGGATTGTTGAGCTAGCTCTTGGAAAATCTCTTCAATTGTTGGGTAATAGTCGAGGGGTTTGCTGCTGCTTTTCCCCCTGCATGTACCAGACTGCTGTGTGGTCGAGCTCAAGTTGAATATGTGTTGTTTTTGGTAGACTTCTTCGGATGTTCTGAGGCACCCTCCATCTAGTTATCTAGAGTGTTAGGTTTTGGAACCAAGTTTCTAGCATTACTTTACCATTTTCCAATTCTTTCAGTGTTCCATTTTGTGAAAATGGTTTGAACCTCCACATGTGATATTTGAGTGGTTCTTGGAACTGCTTGTCTCCGATTGGACATAAGTGGTACATTGCTATCCAGATTATCAGTGATGGGAACCTTATAATCCCGGTTGACTCCTGACATTTCTCACACATAGTCTTGAGCATGTTGGCAACATACTGAGCCCAACAATAGACTTTCCCTATGCATGCTATTGTGTCGACTGTTTCCAGCATGTCTAGCTTCAGATCACTCACTCAACCTGTAGGAGTGAGTTTTGTTGCTATGATTTTGGCCACGATTTGCGATGTTCGGGCTTGTATTTGACTGATCATTAGCCCTTTCGAGTTCTTCCCTGTTGGTGTTCCAGTTAGTCGTTCTACCAATCCTTCTTTTATACCAATAGTTACAGGGTCGCCCTGATTTGAGAGATCGGTAAGTTTGTATATAACTTTGCCAGAAATTTCTACTGGTCTATTGAAGTAAAATTTTCCATTGTGATACCATTTGATGATGAATGTCACTGTTGTTTCTTTTGTTCCTCCAAAACTCGCCATCAACGGTGTGTTCATGTAACTCATAAAGGTATTGTGGCTTATCTTCTCCACTTCTTGTGTCATTTTCTTGTCTGCATAAGCCCATTCTTTGATTTCTGCCTAGGTTTTTTCCCATGAAGTTTCCTATACCTTGTCATTTTTTATGTTTCTTAATCTTCTCATGAGTGGGGTTTCGGCGAATTGTAGTTCTTTTTTTTTTGCAGTTGCTGCTCTGGTTTGCTTCGGGGCCATTTTGTCGGTCTCTTGGTCGGATTTTTAACAGGGTCTTTGCTCTCAAATTTCTGAATACTTGGTTGTTTTAACTCTTCGAAATACAGTAAATGATGTTTTTCTGGTGCGGTATTTATAGGCGGAGCGGGTGATGATTCTGTTGATGGGTTTATTAATGGAGAAAATGATGGTCTAGCACAGTCTATCGAGTTTGCGTTAAATGCGATTTGATTTTGGCGCTCCTTTTGACTGTAGTCATGAAGGCTTGATTTGACCTTTGGGGTCGTCGATTGATGTCGATCGTGGGGGTGGTCGATGGCGGTGTGTCGATGGGGTTGATGTCGGTTGTCGAAGTGCAGGTTAGTAAACCTTCCGAAGTTTCCTATCATTTTGGTTTACTGGTGTTGGATCTGTTTGCTGTTTTTGGGATTTTTATATTTTTATAGGTTTTTCTGACAGTTATGGTCGTTATATATATATTGAACTTGCTTAATTTTTGTACCGTTTTAGTTGGCCACCCTTAACAAGTTTCCGAAATATTATGCCTTGTAACGTCCTTAGTCGAACTGATCCGTTGGCATGAATTTCTTCGACAACGTAAGGTCCCATCCATTATGTGTGTAACTTTTTGGGTTTTCTTTTTACTCGACTGTTGTATAGTAAGGTGAGGTCCCCTATTAACATATTTTTGTTTTTGATATTGCGATCATGCTAAGCCTTCTGCTGCTGTTTTTGAATTTCTTTATGTTGTAAAGCAAGAAGTCGGTGTTCTTTTAGCTTGCTTAGTTGCATTAGTCAGTCCTTCCTGCCTTCTTTGACATCGACATGTAAAATATTTGCTATGATAGGTGTTTGCTGTTGAAAATGTAGTGGAATGACTGCTTCTTGGCCATAGACTAGTTAGAACGGTGTTTGGTCGGTCGAACGATTGTATGCTGTTCTGTAAGCCCATAATACTGCAGGGATTTTTTTGTCCCAATCGTCCTTGTTGGTGTTGCAGATTTTTGTTAACCCCCTTGTTAATGTTTTGTTGAATGCCTCTATTGCTCCGTTCGACTGAGGGTGATAAGTTGTGCTACATCGGTGGTCAATTTTGAATTGGTTTGTCAGTGCTTTGATGGGTTTGTTAATAAAGTGTGATCCTTGGTCATCGATTAAGGCTAGTGGGCATCCAAATATAGTAATTATGTTTTCATAGATAAATTTAGAAGCTATCTCGCTGAAACATGTGTCGACAGGTTCTGCTTCCTCCCACTTGGTTACATATTCTATTGCAGTTATTATATATCTTGCACCTGTTCTTTTTGCTGGTATTGGGAATGGTCCTATGAAGTCGATGGCCCAAATTTCGAATGTCAAACTTGGGTTTACTGATATCAAGGGAATTTATATACTAGGCAGAGTTCTACCTAGTCGTTGGCATCAGTCACACTGGCTAACAAACTTTTTGTGATCCTTGTATAATACTGGTCACCATAGCCCTGGCTGTTGGATTTTCTTGGCAGTTGTATTTGCTTGAAAATGTCCTCCCATCGGTCCGTAGTGTGCTTCGTACATGATATTATTTATTTTGTGTTCTAATACGCATCTCCTGAGGATGTCGTCCAAGCCCATTTTATATAAAAATCCATTTATGAGGCTGAATGGAGCAACTTTCATAGCTAAGATTTGTTTCTTTTTCATGCTCATGCCTTCTAGTGCTTGACCATTATCTAGGAATTGAGCTATTTCCTCCAATTTTGTCGGGTCAACTTCTATTCGAAATAAGTGTGCATCTGGTAGGTCATCTTCGACTCCTGTCGGCTCCTCTCCCGTGTATATTCTCGACAAGTGGTCGGGTCCGACATTTAATTTTCCTGGTCTAACAATGACTTTGAATTCAAATTCTTGGAATAGTAGTATCCATCAACAAATCCTCCCGTGGTGCAAATGTTTGTTTATAAGATATTTCAATGCTTGGTGGTTAGTATAGAAGATGAAAGGGTTGGCTAGTAGGTAATGTTGGTACTTATGTAGTGCAAAGACCATTCCTAATGCTTCTCTCTCTGTTGTCGAATAGTTTCTTTCCGCCTTGTTTAGTTTTCTACTGCTATAAACTATAGGGTAATCCATTCCATCGTCCCTTGGTTGTGTTGATATCGCGCCTATTGCTAGGCCTGATGTGTCGATATGTACATGAAATTTGATCGACAAATTTAGGAACCCGAGGATAGGTGCCTCTATTAGTTTCCTTTTTAATGTGTCAAATGATATGTTACATTCATCTGTCCTGTCGAACTCCTGATATTCTCTTAATAGTTCTTCCAATGGATAGGTCATATCTTAATAGTATCTAATAAATTTCCTGTAATATCCTGTGTGTCCGAGTAGTACCTTGACTTGTTTTGGGTTCACTGGTGGTTTCAAGTCGAGGATAATCTTTATTTTTGGACAGTTGACCTTGATGCCTTATTTGCATACAATGTGCCCTAATAGTATCCCTATAGGAGTTAGAAATACACATTTCCTTATGTTCAGAGCTAACTGGATTTGTTGGCATCGTTCCAACATGAGCCTTAGCCATTTGTAGTGATATTTCAGCATAGAGTATATCATCCAATCATCGAAATATACTGCCATTGTCTTGTAGATATATTCTTGAAATGTTTTGACAACAATTCTCGAAAATACTGCAGGTGTATTTTTTAGACCAAAAGGCATAACTTTGTAGGCGAATGAGCCGAATGCACATACGAATGCTGTCTTTTTATGGTCTTCTTTGGCTATTGGTACTTTGTTGTATCCTGAGAATCTGTCTGTAAATGAGTAGCATTCATGTCCTCCAATTTCATTTAGTATTTCATCTACGTATGGTGTTGGGAATGGGTCTGTGAGGGTGACTTTGTTTAGTTCTATGAAGTCGACATAGATCCTTAGTTTCGTCGGGCTGTGTTTCTTTGGTTGTACGAACATTGGGCTTTCCCATTCCGACTGGTCAATAGGGTAGATAATTCCTATTGCAAGCATATTGTCGATCTCTTTCTTGACTGTCTCTTTGTATTTATGCACTAATTTGTATGACCTCTTATTTATAGGTTGGGAATTAGGTTTGATTTCGATCTTCATCTCGCCCATTTCATGGACTAGTCCTTTGAGATCTTTATAGTCTCTAGGAAAGACATCCTGGAATTCTCTTAATAGGATTACTATTTCGGTTGTTTGTTCTTTGTTCCAGTAATCGCCAATTTTTGCCATTTTTGGTATATCATCATTTGATATGTCAAACTCTTTAGTTTTAATTTTGGTATCTAACCATTCTAGTGCTTTAGCTTCATTGATTGGTCGACTCCCTTCTTTGAATTGTGAGAATGTAGCAGGAAAGTATGCTGCGGTCATTCGGTCGGCATCGTCTTTGTCGGCTGTGTTGACTTTAAATACTGTGTGAATTGGTTTTGTTGTTTCTGAGTGATTTGACTTCCACCGAAAGATTTTCCCTTCTGGGTTTTCGTTTTCCATTTGCAGTCTTGTCCACTGTGGTATTATCTTGGTTTGAATGTTATTACATGGTATTGTCAATCGATCATAGTTTTGTATTAGAATGTTGTCGTTGGTTGATTTTATAAATTCTTTTATTTGTTTTGCAGTTTCGACTAATTTTTCATTATGTGGTGTAAAATTGAAGTCTTTCATGAAGTCCTCTCTAAGTTCATGCCATTGAAATGTTTCACCTCATGCTTCTTCCATTTTATACCATTTGTTTGGTAAGTCGACTAGCTTCGAAGGAAACAGGTGTGTCCATGTACGTTCGTCCTTATACCCAAGTCTTCTCCATTCTCTTTCACAGGTCTTTATGTGTTCCTCTAGTTCTTGCCCTTGGATGAACACAGGTATTTGCGCCTATTTGGTTAGCTTCTTTCCTCTAAATCTTTCTACGAAGTGAATCGATGTTGTTGTCCATGTCTGCAATTTTGATTGATGGGTATCCCACCATCGAGAAGCTTGTCCTGTAAAGTTTTCTACTAAGCTTTGTAGTAGGTCATGTTCACCTATGTTTTTAGATACTTGTTCTATATGCATAACTGGGGATTCTCTTTCTTTATACCTTGGGATTGTCTGGTACTTATATTTGTTGGATTTAGGGTAGGATATTCCCTACTTTCCTTTTTGAATATTTTTGGGATGATGGAAACTAAAAAGCATTGTTGGGCTGGTTTCTTCTGTACCTCCTGAATGGTCCAACAATCTCTTTCTTGGGTCTCATAGTTTTCAACTTCCTAATCATATAACTCTGTGTCTGAATTATATCCTACTGAATCTTGATTTCCTAAGTGAATCTTGCCATAGATATTGGGTTTTGTGTAGTCTTCGTTATTTTGTATTTGATATAGTTGTCTGATGTCGACTTCTTCATCAATAGGTTCTATCCAAGGTTCCCCTTGGGAATGATGGATAGGGACTATGACTTTCTGTCCATTGCCTTTTATTTTTATCCTTTATTTGTCTAGGGATATTGATGCTTTCATTTTTCTTCCCCAAGGTTGACCTACTAAAGTTGGGAAGGAACTGTATCCTTCCTTAGGGTCAATAATTTCAAAGCCAACTTTGGTCGATATTCCTTTCATTGTCGTATTGACAATTCTCCAAAATCCGATGGGTTCGATCAGACCTTGGTCAGCTAACTTCAGGTATATGCCTAACTCATATAGTCGAGGTCTACCCAACTGATCCCAAGTGTCATGTGTCATAATATTTACTTGTGAGCCGAAGTTGAGTACAACTTGTCAAACATGGTATCCTTCGATTTCTAGGTCGACAAGTGGGTCGACATCACTTTTGTCTTTTTGGTTTAGATTTCATATGTTTTTGGTTTGTTTTTCTGTATTATTATTATGCTTCATATTATACAATAAGTCAATTAATTGAGATACCGCTTTATCATTCTGTACTAGGCGTATTAATTCTTTAATTGTGTTTTGTCGAGTGTCATTAGCTTCTTCCTGTCTAGCAAATTCTTTAAATATATTTGTTGCGGCCTTATATAATTGTTTTTGTTTAGCTGGGTTAGGATAATCGTTCTTTTCTTTGATTTTACTTATACGTGGATTATCATTCCCAATTTTTGTCCCTTGTCGGGTTACTATGTGCAGGTTCTTTGTATTGATTACATCATGTTTTTGAACACATGACAAGACATTAACATTTTTCTTTTTATTGATTTTTTCGAGCATGGTGGGACAATCCTCTAATGAGTGATCACCTACACCACAACTTGTACAAAACTTTAAATCGGTTATGTCCTTGTATGGACAATCTGCATATCGATGGCCTTATTTGTAGCATGTAAAGCACTGGATGGGCCGTCGTGGTCGATTGTCGCAATTGCCATAAAATCGTCCTCGACCTTCATATCCTCCGTGATGGTTGTCGAACCAATGCTCATATCGACGGCCTTCATATATTTTATTACTTGGCTCATTTTGATCATTGCTTTGTTGGGTGTTATCGTTATTCTGCGTGACTGCGTTCATCTGGTAGACTACTTGATAGTTTTGTCGGTTCTTTAAATTTAGGTGGCAGTCGGCCGTTGTGTGAATTTTTACCTCACAGATTGCACACCAAGATGCTTTGCCATTTTTCATGTTATATGGGAAATATTTGGTTGTATGCTCTCTGTGTTCTTGGAAAATGTCGCAGAAGCTTTTTGTCTGAACAAACCGAACGTCCTGTCGACTTATGTCTTGCCCAGAGTTATCTTTAGTATGTCTGGCCGTGGAGCATTTTGTGCACCAGACGTCCTGATTCTTAAGGTTCATCTCTTTCAATGATTTTTGCATGATTTCTAGCTGTTCTTCCAATCTATTATCAACGGGATATGCTGGGAAATCTTCGTCCATTTCTACTTCCAAATCTTTAGTAAGTGCATCTTCATACGTTTTAAACATCTGCAAGCTTATGTGCCGCCTGATTTTCTGTGATAGACCTGCAAGAAACCACTGAATTAATAGTTGTTCGTCAATTACATAATCTAGTTGGCTGAGGAGGTCCTTCCATCGTTTGTCATATTCCCGGATATACTCTGCTGGCTTCTGAGATGTCATTTTTAGCTTTTTGGTTGCCAGATGTTTTGCGTCTAGAGTTTTAAAGAAAGACAAGAATTGTGCTTTTATGTCTACTTTCAATGCTTGGAGAGTTCTCTCGATATAGGTCATGTACCATGTTAGTGCTCTTTTCCTTAAGGCACTAGTGAACTATGCCATCTGTCGTTCTTCGATTGTACCTTGATTTTCCTCCCATATTGACTCACAGACGAACCATTGTCATCTAGGATCTTCGTCAGCCTCGTATAGAGGGATATGTGTTGATCCATGACCCATGTCTGTATCCCTGTTGGTGTCTCCTCCAGGAGGTGGCGGTGGTGGGGGCAGTGGTGGGGGTAGTGGGATGTTTTGTTTGTTTTGATGTGCAACACTATTGTCGATAGAAATTTCGTTCTCACCAGTCATTTTGTTTGTCATTTCTTCTCCAACAAGCAGTCGGCTCGAGTCGACTTCTCCTGTCGATGTCCAACTACATTGATTTGTCTGCAGGTCCGACTGTTTCGTATTTTTCAAAGTTGTGTTTGGCAGGGGGGGTGCTCCTTCATGTGCTGGGTGAAGCAAGTGGATACTTCGGTTGGAAGGGTATGCTGAAGTGTTACCCAATTTCCTTCTTTCGGTCAACGGATCACTAGATGATTATCATTGTTTACCTTGTTGTCTAGTCGGATCCATATACCAAACTCACCAGCTCTTAGTCTTAGGAGTTCTTCGACAATGGCTTATATCCTGGTACTCGGATTTGTTGGAGACAGAGGTCTTATCTCCTGGGGAATTTCTATTTGGAGAGATTCTCGCTGCTGTATCCACAAGTATTCTTCCATGGGTGATGCTTCTTCATCCACGCCTTCTTCTTTCCTCGTCTGCCACCCTAGTAGTCATCCCTCTTTGCAGCGCTATAGCCTGTTCTCTTCTTTCTTCCCTTCTTTTCAGCCTCTTCTCTCTTTCCACTTTCTGTAAATTTGTCGTACCTTTGTGTGTCACTGTTCATTCAATTTCCTTTTTAGGTCGAATTTTCATTGCTGGTGATGGTATTTTCTTCAGTCAACTAGAATCCTCTTTGCTTTACTCCGACATATGCCCAGCTACCTCCCCATGGCCTACTGACGCTTTAGAAAGCTTGTATAGTTCTGTTTATTTGCTTAGGAAATATTCCCACTCCCTTTCGGCAATAAATTTTTCCCACCTTTTCTGTTTCTCTGCCCAGTTATAATTTGGTGGTGGTTCGCATAGTGACGGACGAGGTTCTATGATATGGCTCACTCCCTTTTCTATTAGGAATTTGAACAAAAGGGTCGGTAAAGAGCAAAGGAACTGCTCGATAAGGTCTGTATAAAACATTTTCTGAACACTTTCGACCGAAGTTCTTTCTTCTATGGATTGTTCCTCGTAGAATTCATCTGTGATCTTTTCAAACCACTCCGACAAGTTTGTTCTTCCCCCTCGAATCAGTTTCTCCAGCAGCTCTTGGTCCTCAGTTGCTTCCGGATTTTTCATCCAGGATTTTTTTTAGAAGCTGAGGTATCGATTCTATAAACTTCTCATGTGTTTTAGTGAATAATTTCTCCTTCACCTAAGCAATGGTTAATCTGTTTCTCCTTGCGTAGTTCTGCAAATAATTTTCTACCTTACGCTCCCACCAGTTCTTAATCTGATGTTCTGATATCATCTGCTTATGGTCATTACGTTCGTATATGTACTACCGACAATGGAACCAATGTTGTAATGTCACAGATCACATAGGGTTACCAATAACACATAGGAAATCATATAGACATATCAGACATAAGAGACAAGAACATAGATAAGGGAATAACATATTATATTATAACATGAGGGTCCATACATACACAGAACTGAACCGAGTTCTCATCTGGCTCAATAGCCTAATATATATGATGTACAAACAGTTACATATAACTACCTATCAGTTCGGTCAACCGACATGACCTTATGCGACCGACCTAATCTCCAATTAGTCAGCTATTCTACTAGTCGGCTCATCGACTAGCTCCTCCAACAAGTATTGATAGTGGTCCATTGAGATTATAATTCTTAAAACACCCCCTTAATCTCAACTAGGACAATACTTTCAGCACTATCAATGCAAAAAGGTGCCTGCTGGTTTATGTAGCTAGTCTTACATTTCATTCAAAAAACTTCATCGTTCACTTTCTTCCTTGAAGTGTACTTGGACTTCTTCTTCTTTCTCTTCAGGATATTGATGATAAGTAGTTTCTCTTAAGAGTCTTCTTCAGCTTTTGGAACACAGTGCAAGTATTCTTCTTCTGTTTCAGCATGATTTTTCTGGTTTCCATCTTTACTTGCACATTGAAAATTTTTGTCATAAAAAATATGAATATATTTCATCTCTTATTGGAGAGCATTCACGTCTTCGGGTTCCTCATCAATGGAAACTACATCATCATTCTCATTGAATTCTCCATTTGGATGTACCCATTATGCATCCTTCATTGCTTCTTAAAAAATTATGGGCCAAGAAGAAAAGAGAGCATACTATAGATGCTCATCACTAACAAGAGTATGCTCGTAAATCTCCCTCAAACTTTTGGTTTTCTGGTTTTGGGGTGGACTATTTGTTGATGTTTCTTTTGTGCTGCTATCAACTGTTTGTTGCTCATTCTCAGAAACTGTTGCAGCTTCTATGCTGCTATCAACTGTCTCTTGCTCAAAGAGACTATCACTCACATCATTGGGTACTACTACATTAACAAGTTTATTGTAATTAGCTAAAACAACTGGATCAACAACCTTTGCTGGGATTACATAATCACTTGTTTCCTCATAACCAAAGTCTACTGGGATTACATGATCACTTATTGCCTCATAACCAAAGTCTTCTTGACTATCTTCCACTTTACTATGGGATTTCCGATGCTTTGCGTGACTTGCAAAGTCACTTTCTTCTACAACTGATTCTTCACTAAATACTTATTTCAGTACATTACATGCTCTTTTTGGAGTATTAGCTTCTACAATTGAATGAAATAGTGAATATTCTATACTGTCTTGTATGACACATAAGGAAACAACTTGCCTTCTTTCATTTTGTAACTCAGTCAAAGCCTTAAATGAATCTGGATCTCTAAGATCTTCTTCTACTATGAAATGCCATAAATTGTGTAATTTTAACAAATTACTTACTTTGATTGCCCATACATTATAATCATCTCCATCAAATGTTTTCCATAATCCTTCTAGTGTTAAGAGATTTCTTACCTCTTCAATTTCTTCTGGTAGCTCCATCTTCTAGAATCAATCTTATTTGAACTTCTACAATCTTCTTGTCTCGATCACAATGATTCGGATTTATGCAGGAACACAATAGAATACACAAATAAACATAGAAACAAATATGCAATGGAAATAACTCTTCATTTCATTAATCAATAACTGAAACTTGTTTACACACAGAATGGAAATAAACTAGCTAGAGTGCTGGTAGCTTATCTCTGAGAAGAGATGTGGTGGCCCTCTGAACTTTGTGTTACAATGAGGCTTGAAGGCCTATATATTACTGAGAAACAATGGAAACCCTACGCATCCAAAAACCTAACCCTAGGAGGTGAAACACCTTAATGTGGGCCCTGTTGGGTAACTTGGTACATCAATTTCCCGGGGTTGTAACTTCGGCATACTACCTCTGTTTGACGTGCATGATACATAGTTAGTAAGATATATTTAAGGACTACATCCATAAACAACAAATATTGAGTTCGAAATGGACTCATATTTTCTCGACCATTCAATACCAAAAAAACGTCGTTTAGGGCCTCAAAACGGCTACGGAAGTTTAGGACCCGAAAACTGCCAAAAATAGTAAATTGTGCTACAATTAAGGAAACTGGAAAACCGAAAGAAACAATGGTGGTGGTCCAAGAGGAATAGGTGGGTGGACACCAATATCCTCCTGTATCATTCCTCACCCCTTAGGAAGCAATGGTCTCCATTGCGTTGAGTTCCTCCATGAGATGAGGAAACTTTTGTTGAACATGGTCCTTGGTGAACCACTTTCCCTGGTGAAGAAGTTGGCCTGCTTTGACAACTTGATATAGCTGGATCTTCTGCTGGCGGGTGTTCTTGACCTATGTGTCCATAATCCGATCAGTTGTGGCTTGTTCCATGCAGTTGGGGTTTAACTCTGTTGGTGTGAGTTGTTTTGCCATGTTTGATGTGTCTAGTAGAGGTGGAAAGTAGGGCCGAAGGAGGTCCAGATTGAACACTCGGTGCAGACCAAGGAAAGGTGGAATACTGAGCTCGAAGGCGTTGTCCCCAACTTCCTTAGAGATGGTGTATGTCCCATATCGAAGTGGGCGAATCTTGCGGTGGGTTCCAGCGAGGCGCTCCTTCTGCAAATGTAGCCACACTTTGTCGCCCACCTAGAAGTTGTGTTGCACCCGATGCTGATCATGTCATTGCTTGTACTTAGCATTGGATCTATCCAATATGTCATGAACCTATTGGAGAATGTGCTGAATGCACTCAATGAAGCTGTTTGCCTTCAAAACTTCAGATTGGATATGAGCTGAATCAGCCTAAGTAGCTGCAAATGGCATGGCTACGTCAATGGGACATAGTGGATGGAATCCCAAGCCCACCTGAAAGAGGTTGTGGTTAGTTGAGCTGTGGAGGGCCTGTTTATAGCTGTATTGTACATAGGGGAGGCTCTCATCCCATGTGCATGGATGATTTGAGTTGTACATGCACAAAACGTGTACGATCATCCTGTTGACGACCTCTATCTGGCCATCAATCTAGGGATGGAAAGCTGTGGACTTTGTGAGCTTGGTGTCTAGCATTGACCATAGGCTAGACCAGAATGTACTAAGGAACTTGCTGTCCCGGCCTGAGATTATAGACTGTGGGATCCCAAAGTGTACCCACACTTGTTCAAAGAAGAGTTTAGCAGTGGCTTTTGTTGTGATATTCTTCTTGCAGGCCGCCATTATGGCCATCTTTGAGAATCTGTCAACGACCACAAACACAGAGTCATTGTCGTGCTTAGTAGAAGGAAGGCCTGACATGTAATCCATGGAGATGGATTCCCAAGGTTGAATAGGGGTAGGAAACGGAGTATAGAGGCCTTGCTTCTTGATGGATGGTTTGACAATGGCGCAGGCAGTGCAGGATTGGATGTACTTCTTGACGTCCTGTTGAAGGTTCATCCAATAGAAATACTTCTACAGTACTGCCACTATTTTCTCAACCCCGAAATGCCCAGTGAAACGACTGTAGTGCACTTCCCAAATCATCTTGGCACGCTTGCTTGAAGGAACACAAAGGTGTCCCATGTGACATAGTAGTACATCCTGGAGGTGAAATTTTGGAACTTGGTTTCCCTCCAGGAGCGTCTGGTATGTGTGGCTGAGTTCTGGATCGCTCTTGTAGAGAAGCGGCCAATCAGAAGTCTCGTGCCCACAAAAGTTGAGCACGGTCATTATCGTCACGATCGGTGGTCGGCTAAGGTAGTCTGCAACATTATTGGTGCTTCCCTTCTTGTACTTGATGTTCAAATGAAGCTATTCTAGATATGTGGACCACTTCTGATGGCGATCGTTCTGTAACTTCCCTTGTGTCTGCATGAACTACAGGGGTCGGTGGTTTGTGTGGATGATCGTTTCCTTCCCTAAATTGTAATGCTTCCATTGTCGGCAATCATGTACAATGGAATACATTTCTTTGTCATAAGTGGGATATTTGCGTACTGTGTTGGATAGTGTCTCACTATGATATGCCACTGGATGCCCTTGTTGAGTAAGGACTACCCCAATAGCATAGTCAAAGGCAACTATCTCGATCTCAAATGGTTGTTGCAAATCTGGTAATGTGAGCACTGGGGCACAATAGAGGTGATGTTTCAATTCTGCAAATGCCTTTTGTTGAGTTTCCGACCAAAATAATTTTGCTTTCACTCCTCCCTTGGTGACTTGACTCAAGGCCCAAGTGATATGAAAGAATCCCAACACGAACCTGCAGTAGAAATTAGCAAGGCCCAGAAAGTTGCGAAGCTCTGTTAGAGTAGTTGGGGTTGGCCAATCCCGAATGACTTGGATATTGGTTGGATCCACATGTACCCCACACTCATCAATAATATATCCCAGATACTGAACCTGGGTCATTCCAAAAGTGCACTTGTCCAAATTGGCACACAACTTGTGCTGCCGCAATGTTTGGAGGACCTGTCGGATGTGGTGGAGGTGCTCTTCCCAAGTATGGTTGAAGATTAGGATGTCATCCAAGTACACTACTACAAATGAGTTGGTGAATGGCTACAAGATGTCATCCATTTGTCTCATCAAGGTTGCAGGAGTATCTGTCAGCCCGAAAGGCATGACCAACCATTCAAAAAGGCCCTCCTTGGCTTTGAAGGCAGTCTTCCACACATCGGCCGGTTCTATCGGTACCTAGTGATACTCGGACTTTAAGTTGATATTGCTAAAATATTTCACCTCTTTAAGCTGGTCCAGGATGTCATCAATCCATGGGATCGAGTACCTATTCTGGACAGTGATCTTGTTCAACGCTCGATAGTCAATACAGAGTCTCCAAGTCCCATCCTTCTTCTGTACCAACACGATCAGGCTCCCACAGGGCGATGAAATTGGTCGGATGTGACCCTTCCATAGTAGCTCCTGAATTTGCTTGTTGATTTCATCATTATCCATAATAGAGTGTCGATAGATTGGTCCATTGGGCAGTGGCGCACCTGGGTTCAGATCAATGGGGTGCTTGACCTGACAGTGGAGAGGCACCCTGGTGGGTGAGGTGAATATGTCCCGATACTCCTCCACGACCTTGTCCATTTGTTGTTATCGTGCGGAGGGGCCTTGTCTGGAGGTTGTGGCCACGATTTTCTTCTTTCCCTAAGGGTGGATCATCAAGAAAACAAACTTCCCAGCTTTGGAAATGAGCTTATTGCATTGTTTTACAATAACCAAAGAGATAGCGATAGGGGGTGGTACCTCTGGTATCCTGTACAAATTATTTCCCAACGTAATAATAAAAACGTGAGGTCGGGACTCATACACAGCATGTCGCTTCCATAAGTATGGTTGACCTAATAATACATCACAAACATCAAGAGGAGAAATATCACATAATACCTCATCGGTGAAGGGCTTGATGCTGTAGGGAAGGCAACACTGTTGGCTGACGTGGAGATCTCGTCCTTGGTGAAGCCACCCGATGGTGTATGGTTGTGGGTGTGCTATGGTCGGCAAACCCAACTGCTTCACGACCTCTCCTGAAATCAAGTTCTTTTGGCTCCCACTGTCGACAATGAACTGTAACAGGGAACCCTTTACCCACATCTGGGAGTGGAAAAGATGCTCCTCCTCCTCTGAATCTTCTGGTTCTTCCTTTTGGATATTCGTGGTGGCAACGTTGGCGTTGAGCTTTGCATCGATAATATTTTTCCCTCTGTCATTCCTCTTCTCAGGTTCTGATTCAGTGGCAGAGTATGCATCTAATTCAGAAGCCTTTATCTCGACCACCAGTGACTGCTTAGCCCGACACTCACTTGTATTGTGAGTGGGGCTCTTATGGAACTCGCACCACTTTCCCGCTTCCTTCTTCATCTTTACAGTGTTTCTCTTTGCTTGCGGCTTTGGAAAGTTTTCTTGAGTCACCATGCCTTGGCTGTGTCCTTGGTTCTGCGGTTTGTGAGCACCTTTCCCTTGCTTCTGATTCATAGATCCAAAGTCTCACTTTTTCTGTTTGAACGTTTGCTCAATTTTGGTAGCATACCGATATGTCGTACCAAGCGAGGAGATGTCGAGGAACTCCATTTCCTCCTGAATATATCTGTGCAGAAAACTATGGTACTTCAGCACTAAATGTTTCTCTGAATCTTTGATACCCAACTTGGTGCGTAGGGTATGGAACAGATTCGTCAGCTCATGCACATCTTGATATCTTTGTTTTCGCAGCGTAGTCCATTGGATGTACTTGTCCTCATAGCTCCCCACCGGATAATATTTTCCCTTTATGGCATCTTGGAAAGAATTCCAAGTGGGTATGGCTGAGAATAGAGAGGGTTCCTCCTCGTCCTTTCTTGCACAGTAGGTTTCCCACCAGTCCTTGACATGGGGGGCGACTTTGAGTAGAGAAAAAGTAATCTTTTCCTGGTCAGAAAAGTCTTGAACCGAGAAATCCCTTCTAATAGATTCAACCATCTATATACAGTGTCTGCATCTAATCAACAATCAAATATGGGAATTTCAAAGTTTACTTATACCTTAAAATGGGTTGCGCCTCCATAGTGGCTGCTAGATGTAGATGCGCCGCCAGTGGAAGTCATTGAAGGATCTGGGCGAAGTTATCCATCATCGCGTTACTTTGTTTTTCAAGGGCCTCCTCGAGAAACATTTTGATAGGATCTTCTATGCCCTTGTATTTCTTTTCGTCCCCCATGGGTGGTCGTCGGGATTTGCAAGGCTGATCTTGCAAAGGTTCAACTAGATCGAGCCCTAACTCTTTATACCCCGCCCTCGTTGGGGACATGCAAAGAAGGATCAAGAAAGAGCAGATTGCTTTGATACCACTGATCCAGATTTATGCAGGAATGCAACAAAATACACAAATAACCATAGAAACAAAATATGCAGTGGAAATAACACTTCATTTCATTAACCAATAACTGAAACTTGTTTACATACATAATGGCAATAAACTAGCTAGAGTGCTAGTAGCTTATCTCTGAGAAGAGATGTGGCGGCTATATGCCTCTGAACTCTGTGTTACAATGAGGCTCGAAGGCCTATATATTATTAAGAAACAATGGAAACCCTACACATCCAAAAACCTAACCCTAGAAGGTAAAACACCTTAATGTGGGCCTTGTTGGGTAACTTGGTACATCAATTTCCCGGGTTTGTAACTTTAGCATACTACCTCCGTTTGACATGCATGACACATCGTTAGAAAGATCTGTTTAAGGACTACATCCATAAACATGAAACATTGAGTTCGGAATGGACTCATATTTTCTCTACCATTCAATACCGAAAAAACGTCGTTTAGGGCCTCAAAACGGCTCCGGAAGTTTAGGACCCGAAAACTGCTAAAAATAGTAAATTCTGCTACAATTAAGGAAACTGGAAAACTGAAAGAAACAATGGTGGGGGTCCAAGAGGAATAATTGGGTGGGGTGGCCACCAATATCCTCTTGGATCATTCCTCCCCCCTTAGGAAGCAATGATCCCCATTGCGTTGATTTCCTTCATGAGATGAGGAAACTTCTATTGAACTTGGTCCCTGGTGAGCCACTTTACCTGGTGAAGAAGTTGGCCTGCTTTGACAACTCGATAAAGTTGGATCTTCTACTAGCGGGTGTTCTTGACCTGTGTATCCATAATCTGATCAGTTGTGGCTTGTTCCATGCAGTCGGGGTTTAACTATGTTGGTGTGAGTTGTTTTGCCACGTCTGATGTGTCTAGTAGAGGTGGAAAGTAGGGTCGAAGGTGGTCCACATTGAACACTGGGTGCAGAACAAGGAATGGTGGAATACTGAGCTCAAAGTCATTATCCCCAACAGCCTTGGAGATGGTGTATGGCCCATATCGGAGTGGGCGAAGCTTGTGGTGGGGTCCAGCGAGGTGCTCCTTCTGCAAATGTAGCCACTCTTTGTCGCCCACCTGGAAGTTGTGTTGCACCCGATGTTGATCATGTTGTTGCTTGTACTTAGCATTGGATTTGTCCAATATGTCATGAACCTGTTGGCGAATGTGCTGAATGCGCTCAATGAAGCTGTATGCCTTGGAAACTTCAAACTAGATATGAGCTGAATCAGCCTGAGTAGCTGGAAATGGCATGGCTACGTCAATGGGACATAGTGGTTGGAATCCCAAGCCCACCTAAAAGAGGTTGTGGTTAGTTAAGCTGTGGAGGGCCCGGTTATAGTTGTGTTGTACATAGGGGAGGCTCTCATCCCATGTGCATGGATGGTTTGAGTTGTACATGCACAAAATGTGTATGATCATGCTGTTGACGACCTCTGTCTGGCCATTAGTCTAGGGATGGAAAGCTGTGGAATTTGTGCACTTGGTGTCTAGCATTGACCATAGGCTAGACCAGAATGGACTAAGGAACCTATTGTCCCAGTCTGAGATTATAGACTGTGGGATCCCAAAGTGTACCCACACTCGTTCAAAGAAGATTTTAGTAGTGGCTTCTACTGTGATATTCTTCTTGCAGGCTGCCATTATGGCCATCTTTGAGAATCTATCAAAGACCACAAACACACAGTCATTGCCGTGCTTAGTAGAAGGAAGGCTTGACATGTAATCTATGGAGATGGATTCCCAAGGTTGAATAAGGGTAGGCAACAGAGTATAGAGGCCTTGCTTCTTGATGGATGGTTTGGAAATGGTGCAGGCAGTGAAGGATTGGATGTACTTCCTAATGTCCTATCGAAGGTTCATCCAATAGAAATACTTCTACAGTACTACCACTGTTTCCTTGACCCCGAAATTCCCAGCGACCTGACTGTAGTGTGCTTCCCAAATCATCTTGGCACGCTCGCTTGAAGGAACACAAAGGTGTCCCATGTGACATAGTAGTACATCCTGGAGGTGAAATTTTGGAACTTGGTTTCCCTCCAGGAACGTCTGGTATGTGTGGTTGAATTCTGGATCACTCTTGTAGAGAAGCGGCCAATTAGAAGTCTCGTGCCCACAAGAGTTGAGCACGGTCTTTATCGCCACGATTGGTGGTCGGCTAAGGAAGTCTGCAACATTATTGGTGCTTCCCTTCTTGTACTTGATGTTCAAATGAAATTGTTGTAGATATGTGGACCACTTCTGATGGCGATTGTTTTGAAACTTCCCTTGTGTCTGCATGAACTGTAGGGGTCGATGGTCTATGTGGATGATCGTTTCCTTCCCCAAAAGGTAATGCTTCTATTGTCGGCAAGCCTGTACAATGGAATACATTTCTTTGTCATAAGTGGGATATTTGCGAATTGTGTCGGATAATGTCTCACTGTGATATGCCACTAGATTCCCTTATTGAGTAAGGACTGCCCCAATAGCATAGTCAGAGGCATCTGTCTCGATTTCTTACCTCTTTAATTTCTTTTGGTAGCTCCATCTTCTAGAATCAATCTTATTTAAACTTCTACAATCTTCTTGTCTCGGTCACAATGATCTGGATTTATGTAGGAACGCAATAGAATACACAAATAACCATAGAAACAAATATGCAACAGAAATAACACTTCATTTCATTAATCAATAACTGAAACTTGTTTACATACAGAATGGAAATAAACTAGCTAGAGTGTTGGTAGCTTATGTCTGAGAAGAGATGCGGCAACAACATTCCTCTGAACTCTGTGTTACAATGAGGCTCGAAGGCCTATATATTATTAAGAAACAATGGAAACTCTACACATCCAAAAACCTAACCCTAGGAGGTGAAATGCTTAATGTGGGCCCCGTTGGGTAACTTGGTACATCAATTTCCCAGGGTCGTAACTTTAGCATACTACCTTTGTTTGACGTGCATGATACATCGTTAGAAAGATCTGTTTAAGGACTACATCCATAAACAAGAAATATAGAGTCTAGAACGAACTCATTTTAGCCCGACCATTCGATACCAAAAAAACGTTGTTTAGGGCCTCAAAACGACTCCGGAAGTTTAGAACTCGAAAACTGCCAAAAATAGTAAATTTTGCTACAATTAAGGAAACTGGAAAATTGAAAGAAACAATGGTGGGGGTCCAAGAGGAATAGGTGGCTGGCCACCAATATCCTCCTGGATCACACAACCTCGAATAATATTGGATCTACACTTGTGTGTTCTTTCCACTTTGTCAAAAGGCTTACCTAGAAAACAAAGAAAAATGGAGCAGGCCATTGGCTCTGATACCATGTTAAAGATTAAGGAAGTGAGGTGAAGCGTAAAATGAGTGGACATAGAAGCGGGCATAATGATTTCATGGGAAATGGAATTGCCTTCTCAATATTAAGGAACAATATTTATAAGACTACATAACAACAAAACCACGGGTCATCAAATATTATGGGCCACTAATTCTACTTAATGTGACCAACTCAACTACTATTTAACTAAATAATTAATGCAATATTGATAGTAGTCCCTTAAGATTACAATTCTTAACAACGACTGGTTGAGTGTTGGGTTCTTTGTCCTAGAGGTATGTAGATATATCTCCCATTGTTGTTTTGTGTGTCCATAAGAACTTTAGTTTTTTTCCCTTTATGTTGAGAAAATGGTGGAGGGGTGATTTCAGAATTGCACCACATTTCGGTGTTCTTGTCAGGGAAGTTTTGTTTGCTTGCCAATGTTTTCTTTTTATCCATTGGCAAAGAGCAAGGGTTGCGTATTACAGCTTCAATTTTGCCTATAAATTACTAGTCTTTGTTTAGGGTTTTCATGCTTCCCGGCGAAAGCTGGGTAGGGTTTTCTTTGTCTTCTCAGATGTGTTAGTATGCAGCTTGAATTTTGCGTGGTAATCGCTAGTCTGAAAAGAAGCAAATTTTGCATTTTGGAATTGGTCACTTGAGCTTTTCTGCCAGAATGGAGACAAGAACTTCAAACAATTTGGGGTATGGTGACTTGTTTAAGGTGGGCAGTTTTTTTTAGTAAGTTGTGTGCATAACTAGGCGAATAGGTTATGGATTGGAATCCATCTTCCTTAAAACAGAAAATAGGATTTCTCCTTTTTATTGTGGTTGCTTTGGTTTAGTGTCGGGATGGTCTAGTTTTCTACGTCGTCCTCTTCCTTTTAAATTTATGTATTACTCTTTCAATTAAGCTTCCCATAAATTTAATCTTGGTTTTTTTTTTTACACGGTAGATTTTTTTTAAAGGGAAATATATGTCGTGGACTTGAATTTTCCTTTCCTGAATGATTTGGTTCAATAACCATAGATAAACTGACAAAAAAAACCTTAATACAAATTAGCAAAAACAAAATGAAGAGCAATATTGACAAATTGGTATTGAGGAACAGTAGGTTGTTGTGGTTTAGAGATTGTATGTTTTTAAACTAGAACCATAGATAGGTTTGATGAATATGGTTGCCTATGATTTCCATTGATAACAACATTAATGACAAAGGTGAAGTGTGATGACGCAACATGAAGCCAAAGCAAGCAAGTGTGTCGATGGCAAGAGCTAACAAAGAACAAGGACATTGGTTGTGGGTATTAAAGCCATTGAAATACCTAATTAGCCAAATGACCCATACTGTGGTCATTTGAAGATGACTTGAAAGACAATGACATGAAGGATGAGGACTTAAAGAAGAGGACATGGCAAAGATCTAGCAAATATTGACAAGATGACAAAGGAAAGCAAACAAAGACTAAATTGGTAAATGAAGACATGGAAAATCACACACATGGTTGCTTGTTGATCTAGTGCCCACAAGCTAAGTGGAGGTATCTTGATGATGCTCTCGAATCCCATGCCCATGTGGATGTCCTGAGAAGCCCACACACGTGAAGATGAAACCCTTGAACAACCTATTGAAGACTTTTTATGTATGATGGAATGATGTTGGAGTGGGTGATGTGATTGAAGACATATTTCAAAACAATATGTATTTGTCTCTTAACCACAGGTTGACTACACAATTAAATTAAAAAATAAAGATATATAGGCATCAAGTCAGCTCCAAATAAAATCCAAATGTAAAATTAAAAATACAAAAATTGGCAGGTCAGCTCCAAATAAAATCCCAAATTAAAATTAAAAATATAAAAATTGGCAGGTCGGCTCCATGAAAAAATGAGTATAAATAAGCCAATGTTTTTTACTTTTTGAATGAAGATTTTGTATGAGGTGAAGAGTGCTGTGAATTTCGGTTTGGTGTGGAAAAGAACAGAAACACAACAGCAGATGTAGTGTTAAGTTTTAGGTCTTTTCCTTATGAAATCAGGTGGATAGGTGTGTGAGAAAGTGCTCTGAAATTCAGATTCCCTTTGAGGTAGATTTCGCTGAAAAATAGAGAACATTTGCTTGGTGGCAGCAGAGGAAGTCAAGCTTTAACAGTGCTCTGAAATTTTGGTGGTATTATCTCTTATCAATTCGAGTGTATACTATGAGGAAGACATAGAACACTTAGACAGTCTGTTCAAGCTTGTATTTATTTTCTCTGAATTCAAGTGTGCCATAGACTGAGGGAGCAACAATCATCTCAGAATTTTGGTGGTGAAAGTGGCAACAAATTTGAAGTTCTTTTGAGATCTCAGAACTCAGTTAAGGATACTACATAGTAAGCATCAATCTAGGGCTTCAACAAACATCAATATTGGGTCACAATGAGATAGCTCTTCGATGTATGGGATGATGGCATAAACTTTGATGCACAATGTACACAATAAGGTATGTTTGGTATGACATTCATATTCACTTTAATGATGACAGTGTTTAATATGATAGTTCATTGATATATGCCCTAGTAATGAATGTGATATGTATAGTGATGCATGATGACAATGTCATAGTACATCAATGTATGCTTGTGTACACAGTGACAGTCACAGTGGTTGGCCATAGGTTAAGAAGCTGGTTTTTCCTCAGTTACAGTATCCCATGGGATTCAGGAGGGTTTTTCGGTTGATTAGGGATTTTTAGAAGACAGTTTCCATGTAGGGCTTAGCTGTTTTGAGGTTGAGAGTTGTGTTGAGATCTAGGAGTAGAATAAGCTTGATAAATACCTATGTGAGACAAAGAAGTTTTTCTGTTGATTAAGGTTTTGAGATAGTGGAGATTAGGAAGATTTCGAAAGTAGTTTGTAGGGTTTTTTTTGTTAAATCATTTATTCATAAAGACTGTGTTTAACCTATTTTAACAGCATGCATGTCGAAGAGGTAAATGAATTGGTATATTTTCTCCTGTATTTCTATAAGCACTAGCTAGAGCTCAGTTAGCCTAAAACATGTTTTTTAACTGTGACAGGTTGATTGCTATAGCGACAACATGCGAAAGAGACAGAAGAAGAAAGCTCAGGTGGCCGAAGAAGAGCCTAAGGTAGAAATAATCACCAAGGTAGAGTTCATCTATGAAGACACCAAAGCCACCACTGGAGTTGAACCAGATTAAAAATGGAGAGAAATATTCAGAATGATCTCAAACCAGAATGTACTTGATGCTGGGTTTGAGGAATTGATGATCCATGCTAACATTGAAAAGTCAGCTTTGATGAAAGTAGCTACGAGGCACGAATTATTCCCCTACTCAGAAGTAATAGGTTAGATTCTGCCCAGGGCATATGTGACGAAAATGATCTTAAAAAACACTGCAAAGCAAGGCTATGCTGCATATAGCCCTGCTTATGTGTCTATGGAATACCATCTACCTTCACCACAAGTCTATCTAACTGAAATTTAGCTAAAGGAGGCAGGTCTAGACCTGGTAGAGACAGTAAAGAGGATGATGATCCTAGGAAAAAATTTCAGAACCAGACCTTCCGGAGAATATGGCACCTTGAATCTCTGAGCTCCTTACAGATTTATTGCTTTGATGCTTAATAGGATTTTTGGTCGAGCAAATGGAAAAAGTTTCAAGATAGGTTGGATACTAGTTATCTTTTTCGTTGCTACATAAGGAACCATCTTCAACTAGGCCAGTATAGTGTCGAATAGCCTATCAGCATGTATAAGTGCAGCCTTAGGAGGAGTATCTCAGAAGAAATCTAAATTTTATATGAGCTCTATTCTAATTGATTGCATATTATGCACCCAGGATTTCCCTGCTTTGAAATGCAATTGGGAGAAGGACAGAACCCCAGTATATACGGCTTATAAGTTATTTTGGGCACATAAATATTACAGTTATTATACGGAAAATTGTGAGCATTTCATTATGCCCCTTCATACTCTGATTTTCCTAACTGAATGTAATTGCATGTCCGAAGAAGCATTTAAGGTCTTACAAGAGTTCGGGGATTATTATTGCTGACAACCTCCCCAAGTAATGCATTTACTTTTGCAGTTATCTTCCATGCTGGCTGAAAATTGTCTTGAAAGATTCGGTGGTTTCTTTCATTCTAGATGCACCAACAAGTTAATTTAGGGAGCTTCATCCAACATGCTCTCACTCCGTTTTTATTTGTTAGCTCTCCTTCGTAAAGATTGTCCCAATTTAGGAAGCAGGCCTGGATACTGTCTGGAATATGAAAATCCTCTCCCCACCGCTTCAGCACTTCACTCCAGACAGAGGCAACAAAAGGGCACTTAAAAAAAAATGGCTGATATTTTCTGAGGCTTTAGCACAGAGTGGACAGCGGAAAGGACCAGCAAACCCCCTTTTCTCCAAATTCTCGCCCGTGAGCACTTCCTCATGCATCAATGTCCAGGAAAACATCTCAATCTTTGGCAAGGTGTTGTAATTCCACAAATTATTTCAGATTCTTGGGTTGATAGGGACGTTATAGTTGGCAGAGAAACGTTGGTACCCTTCAGCAGTTGAATACTTGCCAGATTGCCTTCCCCAGCCATGTTTGTCTTTTTTAGACTTATTAATTGGAGTGAGACCTGCTAGAAGATGTAATAGCATTTTGCTTTCAGTTTTTAAATCGTCTGGGCAATCCGGTAGTGCCTAGCATGCCCAACTGTTTGGCTCGACAGCCTCCTAATCAGCAATGTCCCAGATCATGATTAGCCCTTTCTCTGTCATCTAGGCTTGCAGATGTGGGAGTTGAGGTGGAGGATGTCCTAGGATCACATCGTGCCATAGTCTGATCGATTTCCCATTGCCTGGGATCCAAAATAACTCATCTCTGAAGTAAGGCAACGCTTTTTTAGAGACTTTGTAAATAGAGGAGCCATTCTTGACCACGTCATCTCCATCAAGGCACCTGAGCGTTGGCCCGGGGAAGTACTTTCTCCTCAGCACATGACTGCTCCAGGAGGATTTGGACTCGAGCAAATTCCATAACAGCTTGGCTCCCATGGCCAAATTTTGGTTTTTTAAGTCTCTGATTTGAAGACCACCCTCTGACCGAGGCAATTTTATGGTTTTCCAGCTGACCAAGGTGAATTTTTTGCTCCCCCCATTGTTCCCACCCTGCCAAAGAAAGGTTCTTATCAGGCCTTCAATCTAGTTTAAGATATTGACCAGAGTGAGAAGAAGGGAGCATTGGTAAAGCATAAAGCTATTCAATATAGGTTTGATTAGCACTACCTTCCCAGCCAGATTGATCTAGATCATCCCCCAGTTCGTGATTTTCCTTTTGATTTTCTCCACGATGGGATTCCAGGATGAGCTCTTAGGCTTGGATTTGAAGATAGGTACTCTAAGATAGTTGAAGGAATCCCAAGTAATAGCACCACCCATGTTGAGTATCCGAGAAATATCAATCATTTCCCTGGGATTTAGGTTCCATTCGAAGATCTGACATTTCCCTAAATTGATTTTGCTTCCCGAGGCATGATAATAATGGTTCATTTCCATCTTGAAGCAGCGAGCTATAATTTGGCTGGCTCCTCCAAGCAGGATAGTATCATCCGCGAATAGTGCATGGTTGATGTCTTTAGTGCCTCTAGCCATCCTAATGCCTGAGAGCTCCTGATCTTGCCTGGAAGATTCCAGTTGGAGGCTAAGGACAGAGGCCTGGATGGCATAAAGCAGAGGGGAAAGTGGGCAGCCTTGCCTCAGACCTCTTGATGCTTGAAAGAAGGGGGTAGCTCTACCGTTGACAATCGGAGCTATCCAAGGCTTGCTGATATAGGCCTTGACCCAAGAGATGAATTTAGGAGCGAAGCCAAATCTCCTCATTACCTGAAAGAGAAATGAGTGACTAACTCTATCGAAAGCGTTTGCTAGATCTAGCTTCACCGCCATTCCCTTGTCTCCATTCTTTTGACTGGAATGTATACCCTCTTGAACTAAAATTATGTTATCCCAAATCTTCCTACCTTTTACAAAGCCACCTTGGTTTTCCAGGATAAGATAAGGCAGGATGTATTTTAGTCTATTGCCCATTATCTTTGTGATGATTTTGTAGCCTATGTTACAAAAGGATATAGGCCGAAACCTGTCAAAGGACTTAGCTCCCTTCTCTTTGGGTATGAGTGCTAGGAAGGCAGAGTTTGTGCTGCCTCCTATTTTACTGCATCTTTGGGATTTACTGACCATTTTAAGCAAGTCGATTTTGATAATATCCCAGCAAATTTTTATGAAATTGGCATTGAAGCCATTTGGACCCGGAGCTCTATCATCCTCCATACTATCAACAGCCTTCTTGATTTCCTCCAGCGTGATCACCTGCTTTAGGGCGTCATTGTCTTTATTTTTTATAGCATTAGGCACCAGGTTCAGGAGCTCGATGTCTTCAATGACAGGCTGGGCTATGTACAAATCCTCAAAATGCTTGGACGCTTCGGATTTAATGTCATCAAAGTTATTGATTACCCTATCGTGGGACCGGATCTCAATCACAAAGTTGAAATTTTTCCTAGCTACGGCTTGCTTGTGAAAAAATCTAGTGATCTTGTCTCCCTCTTTTAGCCACTTACAATGCGATTTTAGCCTCCACCACTCAGCTTCTTGCCTGCATCCTGCATGGAGATTCGACTGGAGCTTTATCTCTATCTGAATGTTTGAATTGTTCACCGTTTTTTCTTCCATACCGGCTTGGCGAGACTCCAGCACAAGGGCAGCCTAGACTTTTTTATAATTGGGAGAGGGAATCAACTTAGCCCATGAATTTATCTCTTTCTTCAGCCGTCTCAGCTTCTCCTCCCAGACATAGAAGGGGGACCCAGTTACTGGGGGGGACCAAGAATATGCTACCATCTTTAGAAACTCAGGTTGAGTGGCCCACATTGGGTTGAATCTGAAGGGTATCGGTCCCAATTTTTTGTCCATCTCCATCTCAAGAAGAATAGGCTTGTGATCCGATCCTATAAATGGAAGGATTTTGGAAGACAGATTTAGTCCTAGGAGGAGGAAGGAGTCCTAGACCAGAAAGCGGTCAAGCCTGGCAGCAATGTGCCCAGGACCGGTCCTCTTGTTACTCCAAGTATATTTTCCTATGGATGGCTTGATATCCATGAGATCCCACTCCAAAATGATTTCATCAACAGTTTCTCTTATGGGGTCTCTGACCAGGGAGCCCCCTCTTTTTTCATCGTGGCTGAGGGTGACATTAAGATCCCCCGCAAGGATTACATTTCCTTGTTGATTACTTCTTTCCTCATGAAGGAGGTTCTAGCAAATTTTTTTATCAGCGTAAGAGTTAGGAGCATAAATATTGAATATTCTTACCAAAGTATTGGTGTCTTTTTGCCTTAGCAGGGTGAGGATCCAGTTAGGGCTGTACTTGATGTCAACAGCCTCAAATTTCTTGTCATCCCATAGATTTCCAATGCCTCTGGATGCGCCCCTTGAACTAATTACAGCTTTACCTCTTTTTTTCCAAAATTTAAGACTTACTTGGAGAAATGCAGCTTCCTCCATCTTGGTCTCCTGGATCAGAAAGATGTTTGGTTGGTGAAGAGAGATTAAATCCATCATAGATTCTTCCTTGCTTTTGCTACCGAGACCTCTGCAGTTCCAGGAGATGACCTTCATTACTTACTTTTGGAGGTTGTAGGCATCCCTTTCTGGGCATGCCCTTGCTGATGGGTGTTTCGGGTATTCTTCAGTAGCTTTTCCGAGGTTAGCTGGGATCCTAGCAGCTTATCCTTATAAGTATCTTGTTCCCTTACTTCTTTCTTGGATTTCCTGCCTTTAGTTTTAGTCAGTCTTGGGGTAGTAAGTTCTACCTCCCCTTCTTCCTCTTCCTCTTCTTCTGATTCAGATTCTTCCTCTGATTTCCCCATGGGTTCTCCTTCTTTTGTCATATCAGTACCTTCTTCTTGATCTTTCACTTGCTGATCGGGTGGGCCTCCTTCTGATTCTTTACTCTCTTCATTGCTAGATTTCTTTGCGGCTTTAGTGGACTCATTCCTAACTTCATTGGATTCATTTGTCTTGGATGTTTCTTGGGATCCTTCAAGAGGGGGATCTCTATCTTCTTTGGTACTTTCACCCTTCTTAGGAGCCCCATCGCCTTGATTTTTGAGTTTAGATCTATTCACCCTTTGTCATCCTTATGCCTTGTCCTGGTGTGAAGTGCCCGTATTCCTAGCAGCCCTTGCACTTGAAAGGGAGCTGTTCATAATCGAGCTTTTGGAAGTGGGACCTGTTAACACCTGTATTTAGCAAAGCAGAAATAAGACCATGGTGGAGGTAATATTTTGTTGTTTAAATACTTTGGTTTGAGGATATAATGTAAAGGTGGAATGATAGTCAAAAGATCGGCCAAGTTAGTAAAGATCCTAGGCCGTGATGAAAGACGAGGGTAAATCAATGGCTGGTATTCCCTTCGCTCTTTGAAACATGCGAGGAGGATAAGACAGGTTCGGGCTTTTAACCAGTGGCATAGATCAAAGGTTATAAAGTTGTCCTAAGCAGATCCACGGTTCACATCAAATCCTCCTTGTGAAAGCACGAGTTAGTTAAGGAAATGAAGGCTGGAAGAATCAGATATACTCCTCTCGATCCGACAATGGAGGGGCGGAATCGGGTCACATCAATGCATGGGATTGATTCCGCAACCGGAACCTGCACGACGGATAAGCCGAAAGCGTCCAGCGGAATGTGTGTGTGGTGATTAATCCGACGGCCAAGGATCAGAGGCGAAGTAGATCGACGGCCATTATGGTTTCCGGGGGGTGAAATTGCGCGAGAGATAAGTCCGAGGATGCCAGCGGAATTGGGAGATGTCGACAGATATGACGGCTGACAAATGCCGGGAAATCACATCAACGGCTGGAAAGGATTCCGGAAGATGAACGTGCACGGCAGATAATCCTGAATTGCCCGGCGGAATTGGGTACGGGGCGGATGATCCGACGGTGTGTGGTTAAGGGCATATCGCATCGACGGCTGGGAATAATTCCGTTGATCAAAGTTGCTCGAAGGTTAAAGCGAAGGAGCCCAGCGGAATTTGGTAAACGCCACATGATCCAACGGCCCACCAGTAAAGATATGTCAGATCGACGGATGTGGATGATTCCGGGACTCAGAGTTGCACGATGGTTAAAGTCAAAGGGCTCAGCAGAATGTGGGATGTGGCGTTTGATCCGACGGTGAAGGGGGAAGTACGTCACATCTACTATCATGAGCGATTCCGGGGGGGGAGACTTGCACGGTGTTTATCGCCAAGACGCCCGGCGGAAAAAGATACGTGGCATGCGATCCGAGGGCCAAAAAATTGCGAAGAATAGATCAACGGTTGGTAATGAATCCGGAGGAGAAAGACGCGCGGCTGATAGTAGATGGTGGTTGCGGAAAGTAAATGATCGTCCACGTGGCGAATTGTGGTAGGATCCAGGGATAAAAGCGGCCTATAAAAGTAACGTTGACCCACATCATTGTTATTTTATTCATTGGGAACGGGCGAAAAGGACTGGTCTATCTGTCGGCTTCCATTTGTCAGTGCCCAGCTTCTATTCGTCAGGTGCAGACACGCTCTGGGCACGCACCTCCACAGTAAACCAGCATGTTCGAATTTTCCAATTCGATCATGTCTGAGATGTACAAAATGTTGTTCAATGAAGAATTACCCCATGTCCTGGATGAAATGAGGAGCTTAATGCAGTCTTCACCAGAGGATCGGGTTGGAGACTGGTTTTTGTACAGAGATTATACCGTGTTGAGAATATATGGCTTCACTGGTCAGCCTTATAGGCTACCTTCTTTCTTGACCCTGAGAATCTTCGCATTGGAATTCATGAGACAGAGATTGTTGTCTGAGGAGGAACATTTTTTTGCTTTCAAGAAGTCTTCGAACATCAAGTTTCCATTTAAGGTTGGCACCTTCATTTTTAAAAGCAAAGGTGCCTTGGTTTTTGTAGAAAAGTTGCTGGAAAATATGGATTTTATGAAAGAACCAAATGTGAATTACGACCCCCACCAAGTGATCTCATTGAGAAAACAAGCTAACAGGAATAAGCCATTTGAACATCAAGCTGTTGAGGGGTTAGCTGAAATGGCTAATTTACTGCAGTTCACTGACGAGTCAAAGTCCGATGAAGAGACACATCCTGCACCTGGTAGAGCAATCCAAATCATAGAGGGTGTTAGTGTTGCGGTTAAGAGGAGTTTGTCCGATGCTGAGAGTATGGAAGTGGATGAAGAGGTGTCCCATAAAAAGGCAAGGCTACTCGGAGGAGGTGAGACTGTAGATGAAGAAGTGTCTGATGTTTTCAAAAAAGCTGCCTTAGTCCCCGTGAAGACCGTGCAAGTCAATCAATTCTCCTTTAAAGGTTTAGAATGTGGTGTAGACAGTCCAGAACCCAACCCCTTATTTAAGTCAAGAGAAGAGCTCAAGGCGAGCTACATGGAAAAGAGGAAGCAGTCCCTAGAGGAAACGAGAAGTCTACTCCCGAGGGTAAGAAACTTGTACAGTTCAAAAAAATATCTAGTTTCGGCTAGGGATGCTGAGAAAAATACTTTTAAGATGGCCATAATGAATGACAAGAGGATGTTTGAGATAGAAGTCAGGCTGGACAAAATCAGCACCCCAGACAAAATTCAGCTGCATAAACAAACCAGCGACATCATCTACTCAGATTTACTGCAGGCCATGGTGAGGATAAACAAATTATAGGTGTTGGTAGACAAATTGGAAGTCCAGTTAAAGCATGAGAAAGTGGAAAATAAGGCAAATGTTATTCAGATCAGAAAACTGCATGCGGACATTGCTAGCTCAGACAATACCCAGGCTGTTAAGAAGTTGTTGGAAGAGAAAGATAATGCGCTCCAGGTTTTGAAGAAGAAGTCGAAGATACCAGGCTCAGAACATGTCCAATCAGCTGAATTGATAGCTCTCCAGGAGGAGAAAGATAAAATCCATCAGGAGATGATGGAATACAAAGGAAAGGCTGGAGAGCTGCAAGAGGAAAAGGATAGGTGGGAGACCGAGAGGGAAGAGCTGCTATCCCAAATCTCCGTGATGAAGAAAGATCAGACTTAGGAAAAGGAGATTATGGAAGAGCTAATGAGCCAAACCCCTACCGGTGATGACTTATCTATTGTAAACATCCAGAAGCCATTAGCTGATTTTACTGCAGATGACCTGTTGGTGTCTATGTCCCAAGTGAGTTTGAAGGAGGAAGCTATTAAGGAGTTGAAAGCCGAGAATGAAAAAGTAAAGGCCGAATTAACCAAGATAAGTGAAAGCAGAAAACAGATCTTGCAGGACAAGAGTCAATTACAGAAAAAGCTCGAAGAGCTAAAAGAAAAATGCATTGGGAAGGGCCCTCTTCAGGGGGTGAAACATATTATCTGGGATACCCTGACTATAGAGATTACCAAGTTCCGGCATTACTTGAGTTTTATTGATGATTTGAGTAGACTGACAGAGTTGGCCCAATAAAGACTGAAACTGGTGGATGAACACATGGCAAGAAGACCCCTCACTACAGCTCAGAATACATTAAATTTTCTGAATTCACTAACATACCAAAAGTTGCACGACATGCATAAAGGACAGAATCTCAATAGTGCTGTCGGCGAAGAAGATCATCCACAAACACCATTTAATGAAGATTGTCCAAGAGAAGTCAGAAGAACTGCTTGTGCAGGTCACTAAGTTCAAACAAGAGTTTAAAGAGTTGTTCGAAGATGGACTGCCGTCCTTCTGGGACGAAGAAGGTAGGATGCTCTCGCCTGAACATTATCATCACCTGCTTGTCTGGGCTCGCATGGACCACTCGAAATTTAATAGTTTGGAGAAGAACCTGACAGGGAAAACCATTGTAGACATGTTGACAGAAGATTTCGAAGTCCTGCAGAAGTTCATCGTTATCAGAGCCAGATTGCCCAGGAAATCTTATGAAGCATATATGGAGCTCGAGGTAGCTATTCGGGAGATGATGGAGTGTGACACCCCAAGTTCGGAGCAGTGGAAATCTATAGAGCAGTTTGGGAAAACAAAGTATATTCTTTCCCCCTAGGAACAGGCGTCAGGTGCTGAAGAGTTGATGGGGCAAAGACGTGGAGCTGATGGGGAAAAGACGTGGAGTTGTCGGGGCAAAGACGTGGAGCTGTTGGCCGAAAGTTTGTTATCCAGTTGATTCGTACTTTGTGATCTGTTAGGAATGGAGTTGTAACAACCTCCTAGTGGTGTAGGAATTCAGTTACAAACTCTAATTTACGTCGATCATTCTGTTATTGATCTGCTGGGGGCAGACTTATTGTTTTATCTATAAATTTGTATCTTTTTATGAGATGGGGGTTGGAACCCATCGGGTGGTGAATAATTTTGGAGAACATATCTGTTTTTGGAATGACAAAGTAAATGCATGAGAGTTTTGTCAGAGATTCATGTGTTGTTGATATTACAGTCTGTGCTTCTTTCATTTATGTGATTGTATCTTCTTTGTGTAACACTCCATTTTGTTTCTTCCTCGTATCTAGAATATAGTGATAGATTATCAGAATTCATGTGTTCATGCTCTGGTTATCATTTCAGATATTATATGAATTTTTCTGCTAAAGTTGATATAGAACTCATCCTTGTTGATGCTCTGTATTAATGGGTTGTTTCTTCAACTCTTATGTTCCACCAGAATCAATTTGAATGACTGTGATGATATGATTACCTTGCCTTTGATGAATATCATGTATATGTCTTTGTGGTATCTTTGTATTGTATATGACTCCATGCCCAATGGTTATGTTATTGTTTCAGCCAAATATATAAATCTGTGAATGTCATTTTAAATCTGGTCTTGTTAAATATTTATTGAGAGATCCCTCTCTGGAAGAAAATACCAGTTTCTTCCTAAAGTGGTTTTGTTGTTACCTTGGAGTGTACCTTCTACAACCTGGGTACATTCTGAGTGCTAACAGGACCAATTCCCTATAGTTAGCTTTATAGCCTCTGGCAATCTTGCTTCGAGATCCACCTCAACGCATATGAGGGAATAGGCATATTGGTCCTTTGGGCTCGCCATGTCAATGTATTTCCCCAGGATAGTCCTGATCACATGGAGAGATTTAGGGTTCCAACAGTGCATGGGGAGATTAGGGAGTCTGACCCAGACTGGCACGGCTTTGGGGATGTCAGCCTCGGGATCGAAGTCCGGTGTCCACCCATTGATATAGAGGCCTTGCGGCCCCATGAAGTAGGGTCCGTTCCTGAATATTAGATCTTTGTCTTCTTTGGATTCGAAGTCGAACTGAAAGTAACCCCTTCTGACGGAGTATGAAGCTACGTTTTTGGAGATTAGGGGTCTCCAGTTTCTTTGGACCCAACTGTCGGTGGTTTTTGGTGAGGGCCAGAGCCCTGTGAATTGCCCGATCAGGGCTCGATCTGCCAGGGAGAGAGTTACTCCCATAGTTTCTTCTGGAGGGAGGGCGACTTCCGACACATCTTCAATTCTCTTGACAAACTTCGGTGGTTCTGTTAGTCCCGATCTCCTGTTTTGAGGGCCAATTAGCTGATCAAAGGAAACATATCTCGGATCTGGAGGCAGACATTCCACCCCAGCCATCTGGCTGCTCCAATCGTTAAACACTCAACTCATGGGCCTGACAGCCATGAAATCAGAGAGAGCAGCCTCCTAGCCTGAGGCCTGGCAGACTCAGCTCTTGTAGGGCCCTACTGATCTCCTCAATGGCTCAGCAGCGACCAACAGCCAGCATGATCAACCTGCCAGCGCAGCCTACATGCGTTCTCGTCCCACAATTTAAACAATCACGATTCATCCAAATCTTGAAGAATTGATTCCTCCTATATTGGTCATGTATTACCTAAAACATAGATGGGTATTTGACTAAGTAATATTTTTGGACTAGTAATATTTTTTAACTGAGTTCAAGTTATTGGACCGAGTAATATTATTATATATTAGTTATGATATTAATTATTTTTACTATTATATATTATATATGGAAGAAGCATTACCTAAAATCGGTTAGCATATTAATTTCATTTTCAATATCCAAGAAATTTGGGGCATCTTGGGGAGCAGGTAAACAAATTATATTATTAAAAAAATTCACCTATCCCCAAATTTATATTAAAAATTGTTTAAGACCTATAATGTATTTTAAATCTAAAGCAAAACACACGATGACATGGAATTTGAATTCGGGTTGAAAGGCCCAGTTTGAGTTGAAATTTTCTCTAATAGGCTACCTCTCTTCTTGTATAAAAGTAGGAACTAGAAACCTCAGAAAGATGAGATTTATTACGGTTATAATTTGCAAAACCCTATCTTTAGCCTTCAAACTTGTTCATCGTTCCCGAAGTCAATTTGAACATCATCAATATCATTTACTTATGCACATACAATTTTCACATTAAATTTATTCATATTGTCTATTACTTAATCTTCATAAGTATTCTTTAATATAATACATGCTTGTTTAGAAGATTTTGCGACATAAATCCTTTAAAATATGAGTTCATCAAATGCACTATTTATGAGAGAAAGTGCTTCATTATATTTCTATAAAAATTATTTTAAGGATTGCTTTGCATTATCATCCAATACTTTTTATTATTGGTTAGAAGGATGTTGATGAAATTGTCATTGATGCCAACGAGGTCTTGTAGTGGTCTCTGTATAGCTCATTGTAGGTTCCTCCTTCCATTGTAATATGGTATTTGGTGGGTTAATGGTAGCTTATTCACGCTGGTTAATATCAGACTGGGATATGTAACTAGTATGCAATTGACATATGCAATTGTACTAATTATTTCATGCGCATTCAACCATAACACAGTCTTACAAGTTTCCAAACTCAAAGATCTCTCACCAAAAATAACACAGCAATTTATAGCAACTGAGAGAAACTCTAGATTTGCACAACCTGGCTGTTGGTGAGTATGGGCAGTTGTTGTATTGAAGAAAGACTCTCAACTAGTTGTTGCTCCCTCCAAAGAAGAAGATATAGCAATTATTGATGATGCTGTCCAAAAAGGGTAATAGATGGAAGCCCTTAACATCAGTCGATCTAAAGTCCATGATTACTAGAGTCAGATACCAATCGATATGTGTATGTTTTTAACAATGCAAAAAGATACTAAAGCAAACAGGCACAAGACTGCAAGGTGTATGCAGTGGATTGAGTGAAGTGATGGCCAGTGCTGGAAAGCATCAACTTGTAACATTTATGGGTGATCTTATACCCACTATTCGAACAGCTCTTTGTGACAGTGTTTCAGAAGTGCGTGAAGCTACATGCCTTGCCTTCAGCACTCTGTACAAGATAGTTTGTCTTATTTCAAATTTGTAGGAGTTATTTTATTCCTCCAAGGTCGGCTTCAAATAAAAAAAATCTACAAGTCGGCTTCAATTTAAATTAAGGTGTCGGCCCAATGAAAATATAAGAAGTCAGCTCAGAATTTAAATTAAAATAAGAATTAAAAAAAATTGATTTTATTAGCAGGTCGGCCCCCATAAAAATTCATAAATATGTGTATAAAAAGGCATCACGATTTCATTTTATAGGTGTGAATCTTGTGGAGTATTCTCGGTAGCAGTCATGCTGGAATTTTTTTTTTTGATAGCGAAGGAGCAGTAAGGAATTTGTCTAAGATTGGACTGGGGCTCAGTGGCATCACTGCGGAAATTTTTTTTGGGAAGCAGCTCGCCCTAGCTCACTGTGGAAATTTTTTTTGGGAAGCAGCTCACTGAGAAGGAGCAGTGTCTTGCTGTGGAGGAAGAGACAATTTACAGCTTCATATTTACCTTTCTTTTTCCCTCGCTGGCAGCAGTGCGTGCTCTATCTTCAGTGCACTGTGAAAATGATGAATGCAATCTGAATTTGCATGCTAAATCAAATCACAGACATTATAGATTTGATGCATGGATCAAGCTAAGAACTTTGGGATCGAATGCAGAGCTATCATTCAAAGACAGACATGGTAAGTTGTAGGCTTGAATTTGAAACAAAGTTCTAGATAGAGATCAGCGTAGACCTTCTAATGCAGATTTCTGGATCAACACAGACTTTGTAACTCATATGCAGAGTATAGATCACATTTATGGGTTGGATCTGGGTTTATCTCTTACATACTCTATGGACCCATAAACTTTTTTAGTAAACAATCAAATGTAGACTTGGTTTGGAAACAGAGCATAGATCTTTGGGTTTGAATGCAGGATTATAGACAACTACAGGAAGTCATATATCATTTTCTATGAAGGCTTCTTTTTCCTTATCTTTCATATTCCAACATGAAGGATCTATGTGACTTTGACAGTCTCAGATTGTGAAGAAGGGATATGATTTAAGGCAGGAACTCAGGAGCAAATCTCTTAGCAATCCTGAGACAGACATCTGCGAGTGGTTTGGGCAGCCTTCCAACATTGTTGAAGCCATAAGCATGTAAAAGTTTGGAAAAATCCTAATGGCTTATGGCAAGGCATTTTGAAATAACAGGAGTCTTGATAATGTGGCTACTAAGCTAAAGTGACACAGTATTAAGACTGATGTTTGCACAGTGGTCTGAACTTCATTGGAGTTTCTCCACAGAGATATATTTCAGGTTTGGTACAGCTTCAGTTTTGAAATCTTTATGGTGAAGGTTGACAGTTTTTATGAGTTTGCACAGCCTTGAAAGTCTTCTTACAGTCCGAGCATCATACACAGCCAGCCTTTGAAGGTATATCTTGCTGAAGGTCAAGTCAGTTGAAAGAACAAAGGTATGGAGAAATTCAATTGCTTGTCTAGTCACAAAGACCAGATTAAGTAATGAGCAGCTTCAAGTAAGTACTCCTTTTTGCAAGCATCTTCTGTTATCTTACTCAAATGAACTATGACCAGTACTTAAGGGTTGGATTACTCTCCAAGACATAGATCTGTTTGCCTCTATTGAACTGTGGGGTTTCAAAGAGAGGCCTTTCAAGGTTGAACAATGTTTTACTTTTGAGCAAGTATCCTGGTAAACAGTCCCGAATTTATGAGTATAAACAGTCTGAAGTCTTTATTTCCTATTGAAGTTTGATTGAACAGTATTGGAGATTGA
>LPNX010945564.1:107960-139088 GCA_001517045.1 Pseudotsuga menziesii
TCAGCGAGTGTATTGAGCAACTGTGATTGATGATTGATGAGCAGTGAAGAGGATGAGTAGCAGAGGTTAATAAGCTGAGATTGACCAGAGATTCATGAGCAGCAGTGAGCAAATGAACAAGAAGTTGATGAGCAGCTGACCAGCAACAGCAGAGATGAGTCATCCTTGATAACTTGGCAGTATTGAAGAGCAGGTGTGTTGCAGCAGTGTTAATGAAAGTAATCAGCAGTATTGACCAGCAGCAGATTGAAGAGACAAGTGATGAAGTAATGTAACAGTGAGCTTTAATGTAAATGCAAGCTTGACTTGCTTTTGAGGTTAGGATACCTCAAACCCTTCTTAGTAGGGTCTAAGAAAACCAGGCAGGGTCCTGGATACAGAGTAGGTGCTCTATATATCAGTAGGTGCTGATTTCCCCTAACGGTTGTAGCCGAGCCAAACTAATATAAAAAGATTACAAATTTATATGATGTGGTGTTTTCCTGTGCTATGGTTCTTGATGAGTTAAATGCTGTGATATGTGAATAATATGTTTATGAAAAGTTTATGTGATTGATTGATGAATTGGTAGTTATCTGTGTCAAGCTAAGAAAAGGTTTAAAATTGGATTTACACTGATTCACCACCCCCTCTCAGTGTCTACAATTGGTATCAGAGCAGGCCTTCGTCATGAGCCTAGCAAGCTTGTAGGATATCCTTAGACACAATGGAGGAAAAAAAAGAGTCATCAAGCAATGACATCCCTGTACTTGATGTTACAGATTATTTCAGTTGGAGGAGCAAAATGAAGGCTTATCTGAAGAAGTTTGGGATTTGGGAAATTGTTATTAATCCACCTGCTCCATCAAACAAGAAAGGAAAACCATCTGCACAAAAGGAAGCAAAGAAGGACAACACTACAGCTTTGAAGTTCCTCATGGATGGACTTCCCAGTTCAGTGAAGGAAAGTGTAAGAGAGTACACTTCGGCAAAAGACCTATGGCTCAAGCTGGAGAGTGAGTATCAAAAGGCAAGACCAGAACCCGAAAAGTCAGATTAGAAATCAGAAGACAAGCCTCCAGAAGAGCTCAATCAAGAAGAAAATAAACAAGAAGAGGACTCCAGTAAAGGTATGAACTCTTGTGATTATGATAGCTTGTGTGATGAAATTGAGAAGGTTCTTGCAGATGATGATGAAGCAATGTTGAAAGCTAAACATAGAATTATAAACTATGTATGCCACATAGATCTCAGAGCTGATTGGTTCTTGAACAAAGTTGATCTTAATCAATATGATTACAAGGTGTTTAGGACGACAGCCTTTGATTATATGGATAATCTCCAAAAGCAGAATGTTGAACTAAAGGAGTTGCTTAAGAAACTTAAGCATGAAGGAGGAGGGTGGCTGAAATTGCTGAAGGAAAAGGAAGTAGAAAAGGAGCAGCTAAAGATTGATTTGATCGACCTAACCCTAGAACAAAAGAACCATGATAAAGATTCAAAAATACTTGAAGAAGCAAGAGAGGTAAATCATGACTTGAAGACTCAGTTGGAGGAAGTCAAGAGGACAGAAGAAATCTTGAAAAGATAGCTAGAAGAAAAGGAGGAAATAGTCCAGAAGCTGGAAATGGAGGTAGTTGGTCTCAGGAAGAAAGGTAAGAAAAATGAAGCCTTGGTCAAGCTCCAGGATAGTTCAATTGTCCTAGATAAGATCTTATATTGCCAAAGATCTCCGCTCCATAAGACTGGTCTTGGTTACAAGAAGAACAAAGAAAAACTTGAAGATGACACTTGGTCTCTGAAGACTCCAGAAGCAGGTCCTTCAACGTCCAAAGCTGCTCCCCAGGCACCTGCGCATGACAACAAGGAGTTTGGAAGTTCAAAGATGAAACAAGGAGTTAGGTATGTTCATCAAAGCAACTTCATAAAGGAAACAGCTCCAAGACCCAGGTATGAAAGTGGCTTCAATGGTTATTGTTATTCTTGTTCTAACTTTGGTCATAAGGCTATGGATTGTAGGTTCCATGGAAGAAGAAGGGCTAGAAGCCCCAATGTCATAGTTAGATGTTGGACATGCAATCAAGTCGGACATGTTGCTGCCACATGTCGTACAGTGAGATGCTACACCTGCAGTGGGTTTGGACACAAAGCCCATGAATGTGCCAGTCAAAGAAGTCAACCAAGAAGGAGTACTTCATACATATCAGCAAGAAGATTTGAAGATCAGAAGACAAATGCCTACAGTCAGGGATATGCTCAGGCATGGAGAAATGAAGTGGATCAAAGAAGTATTGGAAGTTCCAACAGCTCAGTTAGGTGCTGGTCATGCAACAAATTTGGGCACAAAGCACAAAACTGTTGGACATATATGAGAAGACTAACATATAGCTCAGCCAAGAAAACCAGCAAGGACAATGAAGGAACAGATGCTCAAAGGACAGATGTCAAGAAGCAAGTATGGATGAGGAAGACCGAGCAGTTGCAGATAGGAGAAGCTGATTAGAGCAGGGAGGATGGCTGCCATATGGCAAGCCAAGTGTAAGGTCACTCAAAGACCTTAGCACACCTTGAGTTCATGAGGCTGGAGAGTGAACTTAAAGGAGAAAGGATGGTTACTCCAGGCATACAGATAGGTCCTAGGATTGTGCATATTGATAGGGGGAGTAGTCAGCAGTGATCAGAGATCTCAGACACAGGTAAGTGGACACCCTTTGCCATTGATGCCAAAGGGGGAGAGATGAAGACAAAATGGGAGCATGCTCATAGAGGGAGCATGAGTTGTTGTCATCAATGACAAAGGGGGAGATTGTTGATGAAATTGTCATTGATGCCAACGAGGTCTTGCAGTGGTCTCTGTATAGCTCATTGTAGGTTCCTCCTTCCATTGTAATATGGTATTTGGTGGGTTAATGGTAGCTTATTCACGCTGGTTAATATCAGACTGGGATATGTAACTAGTATGCAATTGACATATGCAATGGTACTAATTATTTCATGCGCATTCAACCATAACACAGTCTTACAAGTTTCCAAACTCAAAGATCTCTCACCAAAAATAACACAGCAGTTTATAGTAGCTGAGAGAAACTCTAGATTTGCACAACCTGGCTGTTGGTGAGTATGGGCAGTTGTTGTATTGAAGAAAGATTCTCAACTAGCTGTTGCTCCCTCCAAAGAAGAAGATATAGCAATTATTGATGATGCTGTCCAAAAAGGGTAATAGATGGAAGCCCTTAACATCAGTCGATCTAAAGTCCATGATTACTAGAGTCAGATACCAATTGATATGTGTATGTTTTTAACAATGCAAAAAGATACTAAAGCAAACAGGCACAAGACTGCAGGGTGTATGCAGTGGATTGAGTGAAGTGATGGCCAGTGCTGGAAAGCATCAACTTGTAACATTTATGGGTGATCTTATACCCACTATTCGAACAACTCTTTGTGACAGTGTTTCAGAAGTGCGTGAAGCTGCAGGTCTTGCCTTCAGCACTCTGTACAAGATAGTTTGTCTTATTTCAAATTTGTAGGAGTTATTTTATTCCTCCAAGGTCGGCTTCAAATAAAAAAAATCTACAAGTCGGCTTCAATTTAAATTAAGGTGTTGGCCCAATGAAAATATAAGAAGTCGGCTCAGAATTTAAATTAAAATAAGAATTAAAAAAAAATGATTTTATTAGCAGGTCGGCCCCCATAAAAATTCATAAAGATGTGTATAAAAAGGCATCACGATTTCATTTTATAGGTGTGAATCTTGTGGAGTATTCTCGGTAGCAGTCATGCTGGAATTTTTTTTTTTGATAGCGAAGGAGCAGTAAGGAATTTGTCTGAGATTGGACTGAGGCTCGGTGGCATCACTGTGGAAATTTTTTTTGGGAAGCAACTCGCCCTAGCTCACTGTGGAATTTTTTTTTGGGAAGCAGCTCACTGAGAAGGAGTAGTGTCTTGCTGTGGAGGAAGAGACAATTTACAGCTTCATATTTACCTTTCTTTTTCCCTCGCTGGCAGCAGTGCGTGCTCTATCTTCAGTGCACTGTGAAAATGATGAATGCAATCTGAATTTGCATGCTAAAATAGGCCGAGTTATAGATCAAATCACAGACATTATAGATTTGATGCATGGATCAAGCTAAGAACTTTGGGATCGAATGCAGAGCTATCATTCAAAGACAGACATGGTAAGTTGTAGGCTTGAATTCGAAACAAAGTTCTAGATAGAGATCAGCGTAGACCTTCTAATGTAGATTTCTGGATCAACACAGACTTTGTAACTCATATGCAGAGTATAGATCACATTTATGGATCGGATCTGGGTTTATCTCTTACATACTCTATGGACCCATAAACGTTTTTAGTAAACAATCAAATGCAGACTTGGTTTGGAAACAGAGCATAGATCTTTGGGTTTGAATGCAGGATTATAGACAACTAAAGGAAGTCATATATCATTTTCTATGAAGGCTTCTTTTTCCTTTATCTTTCATATTCCAACATGAAGGATCTATGTGACTTTGACAGTCTCAGATTGTGAAGAAGGGATATGATTTAAGGCAGGAACTCAGGAGCAAATCTCTTAGCAATCCTGAGACAGACATCTACGAGTGGTTTGAGCAGCCTTCCAACATTGTTGAAGCCATAAGCATATAAAAGTTTGGAAAAATCCTAATGGCTTATGGCAAGGCATGTTGAAATAACAGGAGTCTTGATAATGTGGCTACTAAGCTGAAGTGACACAGTATTAAGACTGATGTTTGCACAGTGGTCTGAACTTCATTGGAGTTTCTCCACAGAGATATATTTTAGGTTTGGTACAGCTTTAGGTTTGAAATCTTTATGGTGAAGGTTGACAGTTTTTATGAGTTTGCACAGCCTTGAAAGTCTTCTTACAGTCCGAGCATCATACACAGCCAGCCTTTGAAGGTATATCTTGCTGAAGGTCAAGTCAGTTGAAAGAACAAAGGTATGGATAAAGTCAATTGCTTGTCCAGTCACAAAGACCAGATTAAGTAATGAGCAGCTTCAAGTAAGTACTCCTTTTTGCAAGCATCTTCTGTTATCTTACTCAGATGAACTATGACCAGTACTTAAGGGTTGGAGTACTCTCCAAGACATAGATCTGTTTGCCTCTATTGAACTGTGGGGTTTCAAAGAGAGGCCTTTCAAGGTTGAACAACGTTTTACTTTTGAGCAAGTATCCTGGTAAACAGTCCCGAATTTATGAGTATAAATAGTCTGAAGTCTTTATTTCCTATTGAAGTTTGATTGAACAGTATTGGAGATTGATGGTGTATGATGACAGTCCAAGTCTGCGTTGATGCTTGACAGTCACAAAGCTGAATGCTTGACAGTGCTGAACTTGACTAGGATGTGCAAAGGCTTTATGATACCTGCAAGGCATCTTTTATTCCAGAGTTTGAGATTGTTTTTGTTTGGGAAGACATGCACTATAAGTAATCCTTTTTGCATTCCTGTGATTCCCTAGTTACATACAGCAGTAGCATTAATGTTTCAGAAGTGTATATGGTCTGTTACAAGTGATAGTACATTTACAAAGAGCTAAGACATGACAAGTTGATGGCAGCAGTAGTTCATTGAACAGACCCTGATGACTTAGCAAGTGTATTGAGCAGCTGTGATTGATGATTGATGAGCAGTGAAGAGGATGAGCATCATAGGTTAATAAGCTGAGATTGACCAAAGATTCATGAGCAGCAGTGAGCAAATGAACAAGAAGTTGATGAGCAGCTGACCAGCAACAACAAAGATGAGCCGTCCTTGATAACTTGGCAGTATTGAAGAGCAGGTGTGTTGCAGCGGTGTTAATGAAAGTAATCAGCAGTATTGACCAGCAGCAGATTGAAGAGACAAGTGATGAAGTAATGTAATAGTGAGCTTTAATGTAAATGCAAGCTTGACTTGCTTTTGAGGTTAGGATACCTCAAACCCTTCTTAGCAGGGTCTAAGAAAACCAGGCAGGGTCCTGGATACAGAGTAGGTGCTCTATATATCAGTAGGTGCTGATTTCACCTAACAGTTGTAGCCGAGCCAAACTAATATAAAAAGATTACAAATTTATATGATGTGGTGTTTTCTTGTGCTATGGTTCTTGATGAGTTAAATGCTGTGATATGTGAATAATATGTTTATGAAAAGTTTATGTGATTGATTGATGAATTGGTAGTTATCTGTGTCAAGCTAAGAAAAGGTTTAAAATTGGCTTTACATTGATTCACCCCCTCCTCTCAGTGTCTACAAAGGAAAACCATAGCTTCTAGTCACAAGATTCTATAAATATTTAGTGCTAAATATGGCTTGTATTGTTTTACTCCAATAGAAACAATTTGTGCCAATAGGTTTAGAAAACATAATATTGCTCATCTAAAAATTCTAAAATGAGCAAGAAAGAAATGTGTGATTCAAAATCAGTACAACTTATCCCAGTCCAAATTGGCACAAAAACACCTATCCTCAAAACAAGACTTAACTCCACACATACATGCATTATAAATGCATAATTTTTAATCTCTCAAAACATAATTTTAACATAAAAATGTATAACCATTGAACAAAATTTAATCTCTCAAAACATAATTTTAACATAAAAATGTATAACCATTGAACAAAATTTGTTGATACTAAAATAAGCCTATATTAAACACTTATATAAAACTCTCTTTTTTACCCATTTACAACCTCTACAATACATTTCCAATCTTTTTAATCTCTCAAAATTCAAAATTCTTCAATCTCTGGCTTTATATATATATATATAATATTAAAAAAACAGTCCATTGGGCATAGCTCAGGTGGTTGGGAGATTTGGTTGTTGCACTCCCCACTCAGGTTTGAATCTCGATGGGGACATTTGCTCCTTGGGAGCCCTTGTGTAATGAAATATTAGGCTTATGAGTCATTATCATGATTAATGATGTATATTTTCCCAAGTGAACGTAGCCATGGTGTAAAATTGAGTTTCCATGGTGAACCACTTTAAAATATATATCTACATAACATAATAAAACAATGTAAGGGTTGCATAAATTAATAAAAAAACCATTGTCCATCCATTTTTCAAGGTAGTTCTTTGCCATAAAATTGTACTACATAACACAATGAAGTAGTTTTTGTTTTGTGTATATATATACTAAATATATTTTAAAAAACTAACTTAAAAATTTAAGGATTGCAATCTAGGTTTTATCTCAGTTCTTTGTACTCATAACATAGTGAAGTAGTTTTTGTTGTGTATATCTATTAAATATATTTTTAAAAAATATGGTTGGAAAAATTAACTCTTGCATAAACTAATAAAAAGGCCATTCTCCATCTAGGTTTTATGGCAGAACATCATGAAGTAGTTTTTGTTTTGGGCATATATACTATATATATATATATATTTTAAATAAGATGCAAAATTTAAGGGTTGCATAAAATAATAAAAAAAGTTATTGTCCATCCATCTTTCATGGCAATTTTTTAACCCTAACATTGTACTACATAGTATACCACGATGAAGTAGTTTTTGTTTTATACTGCATAGCATAACACCCTAAAATTGTTTTTGTTTTGTGCATATATAGTACATATATTTAAAAAAAACTAAGTTTTAGATGGCACTTTAGAGAAATTAGATGGAACTTGTACTGCGTAGCATAACACAGGTCCATATCACAGTGAAGTAGTTTTTGTTTTGTGCATATATATTCGAAATATATTTAAAAAAAACTAAGTTTTCAATGGTTCAGTAGAAACATTAGTTGGCACTCGTTGAGAGAAAGAAGTTCACAAATTGATGGAAGCGGCTATCTATTTGGGCTAGTGGCTCTCTAACTAGATGGTATGTTGCTTGGTCAACAACATTTTTTTCATAAATAAATGGGCTATGTAGCTCAATATGGAATGAGAGAGTCTGCTACATGGTTGCCTAATGGCGGAGAATCAAGATCTCAATAAAATGCATCTCGATCTGGTCAAAATGTTGCTTAAACTAGCCATGCCACTAACTTTGATCCTGACACTCAATGAATAGGATCCACTCATGCCTTTGCCTCTGTTGATGGGAGCAACATAATCAACTGCTTAAATTTGATATGATCTGCTACTCATGCTAGATCAATAGTTCCAAAAAATTTAAGTGTTGTATAAACTAATAAAAAATCCATGGATTTTATTATGTTGGGTTAACACTTCTAACTTTTTAATATCTATATATTGTTCAAATTAATAAAAATGATTGCATTTTTTTTAATATTATAATAAAAAGTGTGTTGTGAATTACAAAAAAAAAGGTAAACAAAGAATGGGCTTGCTACTCAGGCAATCAAAGAATCAAAGAATGAAAAAAAGTCCAAATAGTAACCTGCTAGACACAACTAAAATGGTTATCAAATCAAATGTGATTGGATACAAATCCCATAACCTTTATTCAACTTACCATAATTTTTAGAATAGTGGGATGCAAAAGCATGAATAATGAACACATTTCAATTAAGAAATTAGCTTATTAATCCCAACAACACAAGATGAGGTGATAAAATTAAGTGAAAAAAATATAGAAAAGTCAACTAAATTACTCACAACTAGCGATTGAAATTGAAAAACATCTGACTTTTTTGCCACGAGAAAATGCCATTTTGTCAATAGAATTAACTACCTGGAAGCTATCACTAAATTTGTGCTATCACTAAATTTGTATGGAACATGATAATAAGTAGATTTTAAAAATTTCTGGCATTACTGTCTCTTGCACAACTAGTAATATGTAACTATAATCCGGAACAACTTAAAACTACATTAAAAAAGTGCCATAAACAACAAGTAGATTTTACTTTACCACTGGTGAAGACCATTTGTGAATAGAAAGAAAGAAAATGATACATTTGGGATGATGAATATTATCGTTTGGCCAAAAAGATCATTTGATCAGTTTAAAGAAAACATGTAAAAGTTATACAAATTTATAGAAAATTGGGGGGGGGTTTGGCTAAGAAAGGTAAAAATTTGGGTCAAAGGTAAAAATATGGAGGGCTAAATAAGTGTTGGAAGTTTCCAATACTGAAAATATGGGGCGAATGAAGGATTAAATATGAATTTTACTGGAAATCAAGGGCAAAGGGAGGATTTTAGTTAACCTTGGGAAGGAGAAATCATTATTTTTTTCCTCCCTCATTAATAGGGGGAGGACTATTTGTATTTTAATTATTCTTTGTTTAATAAATATTGGACTAATGTATTAAAATTTAAAAAGAACTTTGCATATTAAAATTCTCCCATTAAATTTCTCTAACTCCCTTAATTTCACTCATGGGCGAAATTTCGCCCCTAAAATTTTCTTGGTGGCAACATTTGTCTCTCCAACAAGTACGATTGATAAAATTGTCCTCGAATATGCATGAGGGTGTTATTACGACGAAACTTGCATATGATGCTTTAATGGCTAACTACGTGTCTTCTCACAAATGGTGGTTCAAACTTTTCTGGAAATGGTGTATTCCACATAAGGTAAAGATCTGTCTTTGGTTGGCGTTGGATAACATATTATTAACTTGGGACAATTTATTGCATAGAGGCTTCCAGGGTCTGAACATTTGTCCATTATGCTTCTTAGGACCAGAGACATTGCATCATTTGTTTATGCAATGCTCGATAGCCCAACAAATCTGAGATTCGACCTTTGCTATATGTAAGATCAAATTTGTTTGGCCAATTGCTCCCTTTGAGGAATGCATCAAATTCTGGTTCCATTATGCACCTAAGTGGGGGGAGTTGGCTTGTTTTATTATTTGGGAACTTTGGATTCGGTAGAACAAGCTGATCTTTGAAAATTGTTCTTTTTCTATGGTTGGTATCATTGGTCGAACCTTTTCATATTTCAATGAATTTTATGGGGTCCGGGGGATGCAGACTTTGACCCCATTTCCTAGGTCACATCCAACTGCCTAGTTGTCGTACACTTTTTGATGGTACTTCCCATGATCATGGTCTCCGGTGTGGAGCAGGTGCTCTTATTGTCTTGGATTGTCACTGCTCCATCAAAATACGGTTCAATTATGGATCTGTTACTAACACTCACGTCGAACTGATGGGTTTGTGGATTGTTCTTTTTGTTGCAAAACAAAGAGATATTTTTTTACAGTATATTGTGAGTGACTCTAATGTAATTATCAATTGGGATAATTTTAAATGTTCTATTCAATCCTTTCAGCTCAACTTGTGGATGTCCTCAGTTCATGCACTACTCTCTGAATTCCTGCAGGTTTCACTCATACATATCTTCAGGGACTTCAATTCCTCGGAGGATGAACTCTCTCAGTGTGGTCTCCCTGCTCAGGAGGGATTTTTTCCCCTATAGTATTGGTATGATGATCTCCTTCTTAGGGGAGAGCATTTGTCTATTTACTAGCTGAGTTGTCTCTCTTTGGGCCTTTGGATTATGGCCTTTTTTTTGTTTGGTTTCTTCTCCGAGGTTATTTCCGAACTTTTCTCTGCAATGAGGTTTTTTTTTGGGTGATTCGATGGGAATTATTTTTTTGTTGGGGTTATTTCCCCTTTGGCTGGTTATTTCTCGGGTTCTATCTTTTGTGGGTGATTGCCCTTCCTTTGGGCTTTTTTTCTAGAATCTCTTGGATGTTTGGACATATGTACATATACCTTGTTAATACAAAGTATACCCATTTTCTTTATTGAAAAAAGAAAATGTCAATTACACAACCTAGCATTATGCATTATACATAGTAGAATTACATATTTTTATATAAATGGTTACTTATAGATGCACCAAAACCAATAATAAGCTTATTATATATATATTTTTATATAGATAACTATCTATCTATATATATATGGCTATTTATACATGGAATTGTTTTATGTTAAGTATTTATGTCCTTATTATATCATGTTCATATAAACTAAATTAATAATTTAATATTTTCTATTATTCATATTTATAATTTCTCTTTTTTAAACTATTTTTTAATTATAAGAGCATGTGGTAATGTAGAGGACATTGTCACTTGATGGCTCTAACTTATATAATAAACCAATAATTATAAAATATCAAAATTTATTTCATAAATTAAAATTTTAAACTAATATTTATAAAAATTAAGTTTCTTATAATATAAGAATTCATATTTTTGATGATTTAATTATCCCACATATATATATATATATATATATATATATATATATAATTTCCTTATCTAAAGTTTAATTTTATTATTTATTAAATACAATTTAATTTTATTATTTTTATTAAATAATTATTTTTATAAAGTATGAACGATACAATTTATACTTTATATCATAAACAGTCATTAATTTCTTATTATCCATTAATTCAAATGTCGATAACCTTTTTGTTGAATATTCATTTTCCATAAACCCTAAAGGATTTTTCATCGCTGGTTAGGGTGACATTCATATTCATTCAATTAGGGTTTGGGCCTGCAAAGGGAGATATTACATTCAGTGTGTCCATGTTGGTTAGATGGGAAAATTCACTATGGAAGTTTGTTATAAAACGTTGCAAGCACACTACCCACCCATATCCACCGAGTTTAAGTTGGAAAAACTCCTCTCATGTTTTGAGTTGGGTGCCTGCCCACATGCAGTGAGTTTGTGTTTTAGTTGGAAAAACTTAACATGTGCAGTGGTTTGTGTTTAATTTGGAAAAACTCTTATGTTTTGAGGTGGGAGATGGGTGTATTCAAGGAGTACCACTAAAAAGCCAATTTTTGAGATGGGTGTCATCAAGGAGAGCCAGGGAAGCCAATTGATGATGCTAATGATCAATTTTGTTGGCTGGTTGAAATGGCTATTTCGTATTGCTTTAGCAGATCTGGATTTAAATGAAATGAAACAGTAACAGATTCCGTTAATTTACCTGCTGCTCTAGGAATCACATGCATAGGCAATCTGAGCAGTTTCCCTGCAGGTTTGTTTAGAGTGGGTGGATTCAAGAATAGGCAGGAAGGGCCATACATGACGCAGTTGTTGATTTTAAGTCTGGTTGGCTGGTTGGGATGGTTATCTAGTTTTGCTTTTAGCAATACTTAGATTAAGTGAAATGGTAACAGGTTGTTTAATTTTAGTGCAATCTGGCCGTTTTTATTACAAGTCTGTTAAGAGGAAGACTTGATATGGAGATGTGGACTCCATTCTACTGCAATGCCTTCCTTTAAAGTCTTCAGCAGTCACAGCCAAGATCTGCGAATGCGGCGTGCTATCCAGTCTATTCTGGATTTCAGGTCAAGGTGATTGAACAAAGCTGTCGATCAGATCTCTCAGGGCTAAAGATAACTAATCCGAAGGAGTCAGAGACATGGCTTTGGATGCCCTGCAAAATTACACGGTGCAGAGCTGACGATGAATGGATCAGAATACAGCACTGCCTCCTTAATATTGCCCTAAGGCAAATAAGAAGTTATGTCGTGGACAGTAAAGAAAGTGGGTTTGCTGCCACGAGCTTCCAATCTGAGCTTAGGTCAATAGTAATGCCGATAACACAGATGGTCGTCATGTATTGACCTTAAGAGGTACTTTCTAGGACTCAGAACCTTATGGTTTAGTGGGTTGTGTTAACTTGATTAGCTCTATTGGTTGGGCTCTGTTTATTGAAATGGTTTATGATATATACTTCATCCCACCCTTTAAACGTATAGTTGATGTGATAATAGAAGCTATTGTTATCTGTTTGGGTACGGATTCCTTTCATCAGTATTTGGGCAGATTTCATTGTCAAAGAGAACCGAGCTTCTTATGCTTTGGGTAGTGATAGTATTGGAGATAGTGTACATTGTATCGGACAGCGCTAGCGCAGTAGCAGGAAATTTGGGTATAAAATCTTTTGGAAGATGGCTATATAGTGTTCTGCAGGACCTGGTTTGGGTGAGGTGGGGCACTGGCATTTATCTAGCATTGAGATGCCAAGAAGGCACATGGGTGGATATCTTCTAAAATGTGTTAAATTTGTTCAAATTCATTCAAATCTAAAAGATTAGGTTTAGAAGTTGTGTGCAGGAAAATTACATTCTGGACTGGGAGAAAGCTGCTGATTAGATCACATGGCTCAGAGCAGGGGCCACGGATCAGATAAGGATTAGAATACAGCACTGCCTCTTTAACAATGACAAGGTTCACAGAAGTATTAGTCAACTTTGTATTGTCTAGCTGGTTCAGAGTGGATGGTTTCTATGGCTCTCTACTAGCAAGAAGGCCAATAAGAGCTTATGATGTGGAGAGTAAAGGAAGCGGGTTCTACTGCCAACAAGTTTCTAACCAAAGCTCTGGTCAATTCTAATGCCGGTAACAGCCATGTTTGCCAAGTGCGAATCCTAAGAGGTATTGTTCCAGACCTTAGAACCTTATCGTCTATAATCGGTTGTCACTTGATTTGCTCAATTAATTGGGCTGTGATCAATTCTTTGGGGGAGTCGCTGACAAATTATTTGTATGATATACACTCATTGTTACTACGAGGTACCACAGGGTTAATATACACTCATTGTACCACAGGGAAAAACGAAAATTGAGAAGCCCACTCGGCATTAGAAAAGTCCAGATTATCAGAAGCCTGTAGAAGTAGGGTAGGTATAAGGAAGAGGATATAATGTCATCTGTATGTAATCTTTCATTCCTTTTTTAGCCCTTTTTTTTAATATTTTTTTTAAATATGAAATGTATTCAAAAACCATCATTATTATTTCTTCCTTGTAAGAAAGCTATGTATCATACATGCTTTTTGATCTGGATGAATCTCATTACTCTAGAGGCTATGTTATTTACAAATATTCTTTGGCCACTTCCTATAAGTATGAAGCTTTCATTGTAATACTGCATCATGTACAAGTTCAGTTTGCAAAGTTTGCAATACTAGGTATCAAATCCTCAACTGCTAGAAGTATTGCTTCTTCTTGTCAGGCTTTGATGGTTCAAAGACTTAAAGTTTTCATCATTCACTATGGAATAGATGTTAATTTATGATGGTGGCTCCAACTTGAATGAATTGCTTCCAGTCTAATCTTGAATGGTCCATATGGAATAGATGTTAATTTATGATGGTAGCTCCAACTTGAAAGAATTGCTTCCAATCTAATCTTGAATGGTTCATATTGGTAAGGTTTCAACTTTTTCCAATATAGCCACACAAGTCTCCAACCTGGAAATTATGAGCAGTGATATTTTTCCAAGGAAAACCTTGGGGAAAACCCAAGGGTTGCTTCCTCATATTCATGGATGGCATCTCTAGGAAACCCGTTGTTGTAAGCTAGAGCAACTCATCTATAGGGATTTGAATCAGACATTTGCTAGCACATATTTAGATAAATGCCCAACAACATTGGCAATAACCGATTGAGTTAACTCTCATTGGTCTAAATTATGAGCAGTTATATTCTAATCATAGTTTTATACTTCAATCTGAGCTTTTTGAAGTTCTTGTGGATTTGCTCTATTTTTTCAATAAATTTGGTTGCTTTGCTCAAGCATCATCTGCACTCTTATCCTTGGAAAATCATCTGCACTCTTTGTTGCAACAATAGATTTGTCAACGTCAATGTCAAAATGAGTTTTGAGTTAGAAAACTTATATATGTTTCAAAAAGGATTGACTGGTTGATCAATGAATTGCTCTATCATAAGTTATAACAATGCTGAATATAGGGTAGGTATGCATCTCCATGTTTTGGGGCTTTTCTGATGATATTTTATATATAAAGTACTGTTGTCGTATTCACAACTTGAGTTTGCCAGTTGGTTTGTGGATAGAATGTTGTAGGCCTCTTCAACTTGGTTTCCATTCTTTCCCAAAGTGTGCTCCAAAAGTTAGTAAAGAATTGGAAATTCTGATCAGAGATATAGATATAGCTAATCCAAACGAATCCAAATATCCTCTTAAAATTTGTGTGCTTCTTCCTGTCCTAGATGGCTTCTTACACGAGATTAAAACACAAATTTTACTGAACTGATCAACAATAACAAGCAAATTAATCATTTCCTCTTATTCTCTTGGTCAAACCACCAAGGAAGTCCATATAAATGTTTTCCCATGGTCGGTACCAGTAATGGTACTTGTAAGTAAAATTATAGTTTTCTGTTACTTGGTTTACTTGTACTACAAAAAACACATCCTCTTAGAAATTTGGATTTACATGTATTACAAAAAACACATCAACGTGCATTTTAGGCCAATAGACATACTTTGCAAATTGATTGTAGTTTTCTCCACTCCCAAATGACTACCTACCTTTAATATGTTTGCTTCTCTAATGAGTCAAATTTTGATGCTTCCTCGTGGAATGCATAACTTGTTCAGTTTGTACAAGAGTCCATCTTTAAGAGAATAATCAGCCATAATTAATTCTTCTGCATTGAAGTATATGCTTTTCCAAAATCAACATTGTTTGTATGTTGTGTTTTGAGCTCTTTGAGCTCCTTATGAGTAAAAGTGGTCCCAGTTGAATAACTGTACTTTTTTATTTCCAAGTAAATTTCCTGGGGCAAACCCCTGGGCACTTCCCTTCATTTCGAGGATGGTACCCAGGGTAAATTCTAGATTTTTCAGGGCACAAGGCCAATCAACAAGATCTTGAGCCATTACAACAATATACTCATTATGAGTTCAGCATGTCACTTAGAGGAATAGAACCTGGATGGAGAGGATAACATTCCATCCCACAACCACACGGGCTAGACCCAATTGGCAATTGAATAATTATACTTGTAACATTAATCTTTTGTATTGGAGACTTAAATAACGAACCAGCAATTTTCATTTTTCTATCTTTCTTATACTTGATTAGCAGATTGAATTGCTGCAGAAACTCTATCCATTTGAAGTTCCTAGATCGTTGCAACTTCGTTTCAATTTGAATATTCTACAGCAGTTTATGATCAGTATGAATAATGGTTTCTTTTGCAAGCAAATAATGCTTCCATTTATTCATGGCTTGTACCAATGCATACATTTCTTTGTCATATGTTGGGTAGTCAAGCACTGCTTATGTGAATGACATCAAAATGATAAGCTACTTGGACTACTTCCATGGCATGACCCAATGCATCTGTTTCAATTTCAAGTGGCTTTTGAAAATTGGGTATGCATTTTAAGCCAATAGACACAACTTTACAAATTGATTGTAGTTTTCCCAACTCCAAAATGAGTAACTAACCTTAATATGTTTGCTTCTCTAATAAGTCAAATTTTGATGCTTCCTCGTAGGATGCATAACTTGCTCAGTTTATACAGGAGTCCATATTCAAGAGAATAATCAGCTAGAATTAATTCTGCTGCATAGAGTACGTGTTTCTCAAAACTCAGCATCGTTTGCATAACGTGCTTTGATCTCCTCATTAGTAAATGGCTCCAGTTGAATAATTGTACTCGCAACATTAATTTTTTGTATTGGAGACTTATATAACAAATCGGCAATTTTATTTATTGTACCTTTCTTATACTTGATCAGCAAATTTAATTACCGCAGAAACCCTATCCATTTGAAATGCCTGGATTGTTGCAACATTGTTCGAATGTGAATATTCTACAGCGGTTTATGATCAATATGAATAATGGTTTCTTTTCCAAGCAAAAAATGCTTCCATTTCTTCATGGCTTCTACCAATTCATACATTTCTATGTCATATGTTTGGGTAGTCAAGCATTGCTCATGTGAACGACATCAAAATGATAAGCTACTCTTCGCTTTTGCACGAATACTTCTACGGCATGACCCAATGCATATGTTTCAATTTCAAATGGCTTTTGCAAATTAGGTAGAATTAAGACTGGTGCATCACAAACCTCGTTCTTTGCTGTAAGAGCATGCAGAGGGGCTGCATCTAATGGGAAATCAGCAATAAATATTCTCATGTAGTGCAGTACTCCCATGAAGCTCCGCATTTGAGTGGAATTGCTTGGTCTTGGATATTTCATGATGGATTGAATGTGTTCCAATTTTCTCTAACTATAGACTGTTTTGCAAATTCACATTTTTTTTTTTTATGTTCAACAATAATTTATCTTTCGGAGAGTATCTTAAAACTTGCTACAAATGTTGAAGATGTTCCTCCTATGTATTGTTCAGTATTAATATATCATCCGAATACACAATAATGAGAGAGTCAATGAAAATTCTAGTTACCTCATTCATTATTCTCATGAAAGTTGAAAGTGCATAACACAAATTGAAAGCAAGAGCCAACAGTTCAGTATTAATATATGATCCGAATACACATTAATGAAAGAGTCAATGAAAATTCCAAGTACCTCATTCATTATTCTCATGAAAGTTGAATGTGCATTACACAAATTGAAAGGAAGAGCCAACCGTTCATACAAGCCTTGCTTGGCCTTGCATGTTGTCTTCCATGTCTTTATCCTTCATTTGAACTTGCTGATACCCAACTTTAAACTCTAACTTTACTAAATATTTAGCATATTGTAATGGGTCTAGCATGCCATCAATTCTAGGTAACAGATGCCTTCATTTTATTGTGATCTTGTTTAATGGTTGGTAATGTTGATGTTTCTAGTGGCATTGGAAGATATTCTTATGTCGGCTCTACAAGAAAGAATAATGACAAGCCCTAGAGTAAGTCGACCCATTAAAATGACCTAGTCTACAGGTCAAGTCGGCTCATTTATGGTGGAAATGACCTAGTCAAAGAAGACAAGTCAGCCCAGTAAGAAAAGTGATACTTTCTAGTATAAATAGAAGAGAAGTTGGATAATTTGCAACACACCAATTCACTCAAGCAAGGAGAAATGTGGGTAGATCCAAGGAAGCATAGTCAAGGGCTCAATGGGCATGAAGAAGACAAATTTTTGGGTTTTATCATATTTCTCTCTCTATTTCATTTTGTAATGAACCTAAATCTGAAAATCAGGCTCACTAACTCTAAGTAATACATTTTTAAAACAACTTTAAGACACTAGCTGACAGGTGGGCAATTTAGCAAGCCGAGGGAATAAACTGGGATTTGCAAGTGAAACCAAAAGGAAAGGGAGGATACTGAAAGTTCAGATTCCTAACCACTTGGATGTTGGGCCCTTTTAGGTTTCGAACATCAGCCATGCTGAAGTCTACTACTAGGCTTCTGGGAGTCTTAACCAGTGCAAACTAAAATCTTTACAAGCAATCTCCAAGCAACCAAAGGATAAGAGGACCTTAGGAGGGTTCTAGAACTATGCTTGGGATGTTAACTTCATCATTAACAGGTTTATAATAGGTTTGAACAGTAGAAAAGAATCATAGGGGCCACAATATGAAAACTAGTCACTAGGACTATGCAACAGGCTGAACTTCTGAGGTTTTCAAACATAGGAAAGGAGTCTCTAATCTTTAATTTCTGACATGGAATATCATCATCAACATATTGTTAAATGTTTAGAACATAAAAGAAAAAAAATGGATATGTTTAGACCAACTATTTAACTTAAATTGTAAAACTAGCTCATTTTTCGTTGAAATATAGGCACGGTGTGAAAAATCTCGACGAAACTTAACTAGAACAGTTCAGAGTGATATGAAACTTTGAGAGACATTAAATTACATCATAATGGATCGGTGAGAGTCAAAATGCATCTCACTGGAAGTTCAAAGATAATATCTTATAGCAAAAAACCGCATAGAATGGCTCCAGAGCTAGGAAATTACATAGAATCAAATATGGAGCCTTCCAAACTCTGTTAGTGGGATGAAAGTGTTCTGAACCTGATCTTACATGGTAGATTCGACATCGACACATGAAATATATAAGGATGGGGTCGAAATTCCCATTGCAATGCTCCAAAATTTGTCAGAATATCATAGAACGCATAGGAGGAAGAGAGAAGAGTGAATATCATTGAAGGGAAGCCTCCAAACTCTAATGGATGATCTAGAAATTAGATGAAGAAGACATTAGGACCTGCAACAAAACTCCATTAATATCTGCATCACCTTCATGAACAAGAGTGTTAAGGGGCACATCTCCCAAAGCTAGTTGAGGCACATCACTCAACCATTGAGTAATAGAGCTCTCAAGACAAACTTCAAATGACCAAAATTTATGATAGTGATGTGCAATCATTATTTTATAGAAATAGTAGGCTTCAAGGTTGAAATAGCTCTATAGGTGCGCCTTCATGAATGAATGGATAAACTTGCCCACTTTCCTGCGTTCTCCCTGACATAGTTTTTCATCTTTTTGGAAATTGTGCACCTATTGCTTTTGACAGACTTACCTTTATTGCTTTAGAAACTGCGCCCTCCTTCTTTTTCACTGGTTTTCCTCTTTCTCTTTTAGAAATTGAGCTCTCCAAAAGCTTCATGCTTTTTATCTTGACAGCTTTTCTGCAGTTGCCTTCTTTGTCCTGGCTTTTCTCTTTTAATTGAATTGGCAGGCTCCTATCTTTTTGATTGAGTTCTTTTTACATTTTCTTGATTGGCTCTAAGTGTCCTTTCTAGTTGAAAACCCATGGTCCACTTGGACAAATATTTCATGCCAAACCCTACTTGTTTCATTAGCATGAGTCATTAAGGCACTTGGATATGAATTAGGAAGAAAGCGAGAAAATTCATATGCCTTGAAGCCTCATGATTAGCAAATCCTTTCACTATCAGATTCCTAGTAGAGATTTCAGATATCTCCAATGTGTCATGATTAAATGTGACTCGCTTGGGTGAGCCGTTATGAGTCATCTGGTATACATACAACATATTTGTTTCTAGCGAAGGGACATAGAGCACATTCTTGAACACTCCATGCTAAATTTTGATGGAACCTTTCTCGATAGCTGGGATTTGTGAGTCATCTCCCATGTGGATGATTGGTCCTCTAGAGAGAGCCAGAGAAAATAATGATTCTTTGGAGGAAACCACGTGGTTGGAGGCTCCAAAATCAATGAGAAAAGCTTATGACTGAGAAAAGCCTACCTTCAGAGCATGGCACCTCCCATGATCTTCAGTCTTATTTCTAGCATCCGACTTCTTTGCACCTTCAAGAAGGGCAATATTGTTTTGTCCAAGGAGCCTAAAATATCTGGTATATGGTTTTCTTCATACATAGATACTATGGATGATTTCCTCTCTTGCAGTAAGAGCACTTAGCCTTTTCAAACTTATTGTGCTTGTGTTTCTTAGAACTTGAGGCTCCTTCTGAAGGATTCTGCTTATCCTTAGGCTTGAAATCAATGTTCTTCTTCTCTTTTTCTTTCTGCTTCCCCTTTGCTTGCACATTCTTAGTCTCATCGGCTAAGAGAGCCTGATTCTTGGAGGCTTTGAGAGCTCCCATCTGTATCAACTTGTCTTATTCCTGAATAAGACATTCTATGAAGGCATTAAGGGATGGCATTTGCCAATTAGGAGTTGTCAGTCTCCCGGAGTCAAAGGTGGATACGAACACTAAGAATTATGGGCTGAGTTTGCTCAGAATTGAGATCACTAATTGCTCATCCGCACTACTTACATTGCATGACAGGGGATTTGAATTTTGACAAGAATTGTTGTATAGTTTTGAAGTTGTTGGGCTATAGTGCTATCATCTCATTCTCCAGAATATGGCCCCTTAGCTCGTTCTACTTGCCAAACAAGGATTGGAGCTTTTTCCATACTTTCTTTGGAGTTTTCAGTCCATCAAGATGGAAGAGTAACTCCCTGGAGATGTGGATGCACATGAAGACAAATGCTTCATCCAGCTTGTTCAAATACTTCAACTTTTCAGGAGGCTGCTGGGGTTCAACCTCTCTGCCCATGGTGACCTTGTATGGACCCTTGTTATGCAAGACTATTCACATATCAGCCCTCCAATCAAGATAGTTGAAGGGTGTGAGGATCTTGGGAGTCAAAGCTGTTGAATTATCCATCTTGCAGCTTCAAGGAACAACTAGTTTTTCATAAATATTCAATTTACCTGCAAAAACACTGCAAAAACAATTCAATTCGAAATCAAACCAATTCAAACACTCTGCACTTCGACATGTGTACTTTATCTGGGTGCATCACACATGGCTAGACTTCTCTAGACAAATTCCGGAGGGAGCAAGGAAAGAATACCTAGAATTATGTGGAACCCAATTGCTTCAGGTGCATCAATGGAAGTTTCCAAGGTTTGAAGTTAGTCTGAACACCTGCTCTAATGCCATGTTTAATTTTGCAAAGATGAGGATCTTTAGGCTTAAGTGAATTCAATTGTGAAAGAAGGTTGAAGGAGAGCAGACGATTTCGGTATACACTGATCAAACATTCATGGCAAAATTGCACACACATGGAGACCAAATTGTTAGCATAACATTACATCCAATATCATCACCCTGCATGTAATATAATGGTGGTAAGATAGGAGAAAATCGAATGCATTAGGTAGGATTCGAATTCACCAACTTGGACTAAATCTGATGCTAACTCAATGTGGGAACATCACAACTAGAGGTCACTAATGCAACTCCGAAGAACTGAATCAATTCACAATGAGTTAAATGATCTAGGTAGGTGAGAAAATGCGCCCAACCTCCCTTAAATCATGCGAACTAGCACTAGGCTAGATAAATATGAACTAATTGATGTGAATCAAAGCATAACTGAACATAATCAAACACCGACTAGGTTCAACTACTAGCGGCTGTTGGTGTCACTCAGAGTGGGTTCCTAAATTATTGGGATTGGCCTTTAGAGGTCATAAACTCATGTAGACAGGTGCATCAAGTGTTAGGTGTTCCCCAGATGAGCCCCCCATGGCACTAGTGAAGTGGCAATATCCTCTTAAGCTAGGAAAAGACAATTAGACTATGGTGGTTGTTACGGAGAAAAATTCCTATGGCTTGGGGTGTACCACAACAGACAGAGTAACCGCAGAAATCAATACCTTCCCAATATGCAAGAGAAATAAAACATCTAACACTAAAGGATCTCAAAACATACCTTATTCCGGATGGTTGATGTAGATCCCCGTTGAGCTTTTCCAATCCCGCTTGTGTTAACAATTTTCTCTCTCAACAATCAGCAAACAAGACAAGCATGTTATATAATGGTGTTAGACCTACTCTAGCATATATAATCAATAATGTATAAGCAATTAAAAGCATCCATGGATTCAATATTCATTTAAATGCACATCATTGGACAGGAAAATATATTTCTATTAATATAAATCAGAGATTACATGAATGACAACCTCTGTCGGCACCTCTGCGAACCAGAGAAATTGAGTTCTCCACCTGGGCCTCCATCTCTCGATAGCAAGCTCACAAGCAAATATAATCTTGGGAAGAACACCAAGTGCTCCAAGGGACAAAGGGATGCAGACTCAAGTATAAACAAGCTACGACAACAATGGACTATAGTTTTATTGCTCTTCAATTCATCCCCTTTCAATGTATCCAAAGGGTTCCTTATATAGTGCTTCAATGGGGTAATGGAAGGTCAAATCCGAGCAATCTCGAAGCATATGGAAGGCCAAGAGACAAGTGACTCGGATCCACGTCAAGGAAAACTCCAAAAATATTTGGCCTTTTGCACACATCCCGATGTACGCGGGTTTAAGGGTTATATCCATGTATATACACGAGAAAGGGTTTAAAAGTCGCGTATGCAAATAATAGGTGTTTTTAGGGATGATCTTGGAAACATCAAAGGTACAAAAATAGTCCATAGGGTCCAAAGAGTCTGTAGAGGGACAGGGGAGGACATAAATATGTGATCTACCATGTGTGGTAAAATCAGATGTAACAGATGCCTCCTAATGTGTGAGTTCAAAGGGGTGATATGATGGCTGAAATACATTATAAGTCCATCCCAGAAGTGAAGTGATGAAGAACCAGGTGGAAGAACCAGCCATCCAACAACATAGTACAAATATCTCTGCATATAACTGCAAGTACATACATCAGTCCCGGATACATAAGAGTACAATGGCCATGAATAAGCATGATACAAAATATGACATGTGTGGTCATCGTCATGTACAATATAGATAGATCAGAATCTCCCTGATGAAGATATACAAAGGATCATGATCTCCATGAAAGTTGAAGATATACAATGGATCAAGATCTCCATAATGGCTGAAGATATCTGATATACACTGGAATCAAGTCACGAGAGCTGAAATCTCATGAACACTGGCACGATCAAGAAGGTAGCATATCAGAATTGCCACTAATCTGGAAAGTCTTCTACACAATCCGCTACAAGTACACATCCTACTATGTGAATAGAGGTGTCGAGGTGGAACATAGTAGTCCATCATCTGATTACCAGTCATTGATGTATACTGTTAACAGACACAAGATCACCCGCCGATAATGAAAATGGGAATCAAGGTACTAGAGTGCAATCTAACAAGTGCGAATAAATGTGTTGAGTTCGAACATTTAAAAGAATCCATCGATCAGGGAACATTGATGTATTCCCAAAACTGTCGATGGTGAGAGAACCCATCACTGATGATTGTAAGTCTCAAGGCACTCAGATGACTCTAGACTCTTATCCCAGCATAAATGATCTGAAGTCGATGGGATGAAATCCGCTGGAAGGAGGGCATTAATGCATCTCCCATCATCCAACATGAGGTACTCAACAAAGCTGTATAATGTGAAAGGACTCGATCATAATGTGCTCGAACCAGTACCCGTACCAGGAATGGCTGACATGCAAAGTCAAGAAAAATGAGGAATGGCCGACTCAAGCTTCCACTTCCTTCGAATAAGAGCATACAAACGAATGGTGTTTGAATGTAGGCAACATAGACTCAATATACAAAATTGGGACATCTCTGCGACACAGGAGGCATCGACAGAGGCTCCATAGGGACTAGAAGCTTAACCAACCAGTGGAGATAAACTTAGAGAAACAAGTACAGCTCGTAAAGTCAAACTATTAACCCAACCAACGGATGTGATATACAGTGCTCTGTTCGAAGGCGACACGACTTGACTGCTGCCAAAGATAACATCTTTTTCTGTCTGGCTTTTTGGTTTTTTTTTTTTGGACTTTTTCAAATATTTTGAAAAGCTTGAAAAATAATAAAAGTGCTTTATAGTTACAAATCTAGGAGGAGACGAGTGTCAAGGGGCAAACAAACTAGTTCCAAGCAGCGGAACATACTTATGCTCAATGCAAGGAAACATGTGTATGATAACGACACTTGGGGGAAAGTCCCCTCTTAGTAAAAATGGGGAATCAAGCTGCAAAAGATATATAAAATGGATCTGCTTGGCTAGACATGAGACAAGCTCGGGCTGTATGGCTAGTAATCAATGTCAGGGAAGCCGACATAAGGCTCAATAAGGCAAGCAAAACTCATGATAATGCAATTACAACTTGACATAAGGAAGTCTTGGGGAAAAGGCCAGCAAAAAAGATCAAGAGGAGTATGAGGCTCTTGCGCAAAGTCATAGCGGTACTATACAAAGGACTCCCCCACCCTAAAGGAAAAATGTCGGCATGGGCACCAACTGCAAAATAGGAGCTAACTAGAGTACCTATGTATGGTCAAGCTCTACCATTCACATCATGTCACTTCTAAAAGCAACAAGAAGGTTCCGTGACAAGATATAATGGGTTCGTACCTAAGGTTATAATGAAACAGTCATAAGATCATGCAAAGTGCAAACTGAAGTGAAACCTAACCTATATGCCAATTTAGACATAATACCTGAAATCGACACGAACATGTCAAAACCACGGTCAAACCACGCTCAAAATGGACTCCTACATCATCAAATTAGTTCAAAACGGTCCAAAATGGTCAGAAATGGTCAAAACTATAGAAAGTGGATAAAAAATTTCAAAAAAATTCTATAAATAGTAAAAAATTTAAAAATTCCATATCATTTGAAATTTTTAGCCATTTGAGCTCAAAAATTCCAATGAGAATTTCGGGAGCATCATCCGACGAAATTCGACATCGTTTGATCCAGGTAATCCCTCATGTCCTCCTTTTCCTATTTCATGAAATTTTTTTAAGTTTTCATGGTCCAATTCATTTTTTAGGCCATCCCAAGTTATGAGTTTCAGCCCACACGGGTATCAAGGTTTTTGTCGCGTATAGGGCTTGCCATACGTGGAAAAAACACCCAAACCTGTGTACATATGCGGCTGTTTTGCAAGCAGTCGCGTATGAGGCCACAAACGAGGTTTTCAAAGGCAAATGCTAATGAAAAGGATTTCTTTTTGTGTAGGATGGTGTTAGAGTGGAGGGAGAGAGAACATGGTGATGTGGAAGAGGCCATACAATGTGATCTTATGGCCCAACAAGTTTTACAGACATGTGGTTTGTATAAGTTTTGGTGTCTTGGCAGCCTAAGGGCCAAACCAAGACTCCTCCAGTTGCTAGTGGATTATTGGGATCCAGACTCTGAGACTTTTCACATTGACGGGATGTCGCTCAGCATAGAAGTTGAGGACATATACTTTATCATTGGTTTATCCCGACGAGGAGAGGTGGTAAATCTCCGATCTCATGGGCTAGGAGGTGGATTGACTATTGATGAGTACATTGCGGTGTACTACTTTTTGGACACGGAAAATGTTGGGAGTCAAATCTCAACAAACTCTATCCAGGTTCTAGGACTGAAGGCCATACTATTGGCATTAGGCAGGATAGCCGGATTACCTTCACTCCATCAGGCCTCTCGGTCACTGATGTTCTATGCGGTGGAGTGTATGAGACCCACAGTGATGACTGGAGTACTGCGTTGTTGAGCAACATGAAGCAGCAGCTCAGTGACTGCAAGATGGGTAGGGTGCGGAAATTTGGTTTCAACAGCATACTGAGCACGTTCTTCTTTGAGCGTGTACCAGGGCTAAGCCCTAGATTGGACATTCCTCCACACGGAGTTCGAGATCCGGCCCAACGACATTAGGAAAATGTTATGCGTAGACTGGACAGAGGTAGGGTGGCTAACCCCTGCCCAGTAGACTTCTTTCCATGGTGGCGGAGGCAGATCATTGCCATTGATGACTATCCCTATGTAGGGATAGACTTCCGTGGAGATTTGGACATGCCCCTACCACAAGGAGTGGCATATGGCGACATAGGTAACGAATCCCAAACCCACTTTTTAAGTTTTTTGAATTATTGATTTTTTTTGTGTTTTTTGATATATTGACTCAAAAGACATGTTTTGGTGTGATGACACAGTGACAATCTGTCATGTGTATGCAGATGCTGGATCACGATGACCGGATGGTTTCCCTCGTCATCGACGGGGGGGAAGAGGAGACGATATCATGGGTGTGGATGTGGAGTGGACGCTCCAAAGCATTCACACAAACTTTGTACGCTTGACGCATATGGTACCCATGGCGCAAGTCGAGGACTTGCCTGATGCCATGCAGCGTTAGGTGGTTGGTGTACCACGATCATGGGTTCGATTATTCTGACGACTAGCTAGAGCCGTAGTGTGCTACCATGATCAGAACCCCACTCCTCCTCCTCAGGCTTAGAGACCTGAGAGTATTCCTTTTTGTATGACCATGTATTATATTTTGGTGGTTTGGAAGCCCCTATTTTGTATTATGACACTTATGTATTATGACGTCACTTTTTGGATATTAGTAAAAACTTTTATGATGATCAATTTTATTTATTTACATATGTGCAAAAATGTATGTTTGTGATATGCTTATGGTCTATAAGACAAATGTCAATCTAACACATAGTTAGTATATGTGTCAGCAACTTGATTAAAAATTCTTGGAACATGAATGTATGTTATATTCTCAAATTGACGTTCTAGCAATCTCACACATAAGAATATTCGTAATAATATCGGATCCCTAATACAATACGAACCATTAAGCTATGAAACCACTAACTACGAATCAAGACGTACCTCAAGAGAGAGAACACTATGTGAAATGACATCACACAATAATTCAATAATAGCAATATATTCAACAACATTGTTCGAAGAAGGCCGTAAACATACGCCTCCTGAAGACAATACTTGACCCGTAGGAGTATAAATCACCCAAGTAGCCGAAGCTAAGTTTTGAGTGTGATGGCTAGCACCATCGGCGAATCCTATGTAAACAGAAGACTCCATCGACATCTGCCATAAGAAACGAAAGCTAATCAACAAACCCGATCACCATAAGAAAACCTAACTATGCAATTCAAAAACTGTACAATAATATACAACAATCAGCCTTGACTGAAGATCATACATAATATTTCTTAAGATAGAGCCCATTTCTAGGCTCTGCCAAGGCTGTCCCTTCATAATCCACTAGCTCATAGGCGCCCTTCTCTAACACACGTTTGACCACGTAAGGACCATGCCACATGGGATTAAACTTCCCTGCCCCCAAGGGTTCTTTATCTTGATCCCACAAAAGGACCAAATCACCTTCACTAAACTTCCTCGGACGAACAGACTTGTCATATTGGACCTTGACGCGACACTTATTTACTTCTAGAGCCACTAAGGCATCTTAGTGCTGCTCATCAAGCTGCTCTAAGTGGACCAAACGTTCTTCCAATGTGGAAGTGTTTGGTAAAAGCTCTATAGCTAGCTTCAGAGAAGGGATTTCACATTCAACTGACAAGATAGACTCCACCCCATGTACAAGCTGATATGGAGAGAAACCGGTGGCAGTCTTAACCGTGGTTCTATAGGCCCACAAAACAGGATATAACATGATATGCCAATTCATCTTGCTTTGTGCGATGGTTCGTTGGAGAATAGACTTAATTGATTTATTCACTGCTTCAACCTATCCATTCGCCTGAGGGTAATAAGAACAGGAGTGCTCTTGCTTATACCCTAACTTTGAAACCAACTCTTCCATCATTTTATTCTGAAAGTGCCTACCATGGTCAATGACAAGCTCTTTCGGAATGCCAAACCGAGTAATAATTTGGTTGAAAATGAAATGCGTGGCTGTCTCATCGTCGGATTTAATCGTGGGCATAGCCTCTACCCATTTTGTGAAATAATCGATAGCCATTATAATGTGATGATGCCCCCCTTGTCGAAGCTGGGTTACAATCCATAAAGTCAAGCCCCCACTTCATGAAGGGACCGATGGTGACAATAGGATGTAACGGGGCTGGAAGCGAGCGCATATTGCGTGCAAACACTTAGCAAGGGTGACACTTCTTGACCGCATTAACACAATCTTTGAAGATTGATAGCTAAAAATATCCCGCTCTCAAGATTTTTTGGGTTGTAGAAATCCCAGATAAATGACCACCACACGCCCCTCCGTGGCAATTATTTAGCACAACCTCAGCCTCCTCATGGGTTAAACAATGACGTAAAATGGAATCTACCCCACGACGGTACAAAGTGTTATCCACTATAAGGTAATTCTTAGCTACATGACATAATTGTCGTCGCTCATCCCATGAAAGGTGAGTAGGGACCTTCATTGTTTGCAAGTATACAATGATATCCCTGTACCACGAGTCCAAAGTTGAGATAAGGAAAGTATGCTCATCGACAAATGTATCCTCATAAACCTCTTCCTCCTCCAAACTTGGAAAATTAGATATGAGCTCCGTAAAGATCAACGATTTCTTCGATTTCACCGAAATGAATTCGAGATCGAACTCTTACAAAATAACAATCCATTTATTGTGTTTTTCCCCAATCATCCTTTTAGTGAGGATGAATTGAAATGGATTGATATGAGCTACAACCAAAGTTTGGCGAAGGAGAATGTAATGTCTAAATCTCTGGACCGCATGAACGGTGGCCAAGGCAAGCTTCTTCACATGAGAATAATGGATTCTGCATCAATAAGGTTTCGGCTCAAATAATATATGACATGCTCATGGAGCTCGTCATCCTCCTGAACCAATACCATACCAACCGTCTCCATGGACGCGGCCACATAAATCAAGAAATCACGGCTATAGTCAGGTGGACTAAGCACGGGGGCTGATGCTAAGGATTGCTTAAGAGCATCAAAGGACTCATGGGATCGTTCATCCCAGCAAAAAGGAGTGTCCTTCTTTAAAAGACGCATAAAGCCTTTAGTCAAGTTGAAAAAATTAATTACGAATCTCCACAAGAAATTTGCCATGCCTTGCAAACACTGAAGGTGTCTAATATTACGTGGGGGAAACAATTGAAGTATTGCCTCAACCTTTAAGTGATCAACTCTTATACCCTCCCTGGATACGACGAACCCTAGCAAGCGACCAACAGTCACGCAAAATATGCACTTATGAGGATTTAAACGAACCTAGTATTGACGACATATTTCAAACACTAACCTCAAATGGTATGGATGACGCACTCTCAAATGAGAATGAGCAACAAGGTCATCCAAATACACTTCAATAATCATTTTGAGATCATGAAAAATTAAGTTCATAGCCCGCTGAAATGTAGCTTCGGTGTTTTTAAGGCCGAAAGGCATCTTTCGATATGCAAAAGTACCCCAAGGACAAATCAATGCAGTCTTATGTTGATCCTCGGGTTTGATCTGAATCTGATTATATCTGGAAAAACCGTCCATGAAGGAGAATACCTCACTTCCCACACACTCATCCAAAATCTGATCAATAAATGGTGTGTGAAAATTATCCTTTGGACAAGCACGATTTAAATCACAAAAATCAGTGCATATACGGATCGCTCCCTGCTTCTTATCAACCAGAATGGGATTTGAAACCCACTCCGTTAGGGGAATGAGATAGATAAAACCGGATTTTAATAGTTACTCTATCTCAGCCTTAATGGTGGGTGCTTTTCTAGGATTCACCGCATGCAAACGTTGTCGAACCGGCTTCGCATTCAGATAGGTCTTAATCTCATGTTCGATAATACGAGGGTTAATACCTGGTATTTCCTCGTATGTTCAAGAAAAGATGTCACGAAACTCTTTAAATAGCTTGGTATACTCCTTGATCTCATCAGGGGAACAACTTGCCCCAATGTAGACGTTCTTAACTTTGCCAGGATCGTGAGAAATATTGATAGGAATAGTAGGTGATAAATTCACCATGTTTCCATCGGCCATCTGACCAGGAGAGCTCAATGGAACCACGGACTACCAATCTTCTCTCTAAGAATATCCCTAAATTCATTACGCTCCATACGGTCGAGTTCAAGAAGAAAATATGATCGATGATGTAATTCTTCCCAAGATGTCTCAACCCCAGACATGGCCTCAGTAATGGCTTCATCCAACGGAAAAACATCATCGAGGAAATCATGTGCGTGAGAGGACTCAACTACCCATGCAAGCAGCACATACGGGTCCCCCTCCTCCATCCGTGAAGAGGAAGGACTAGGCTCTGCAACTTGATCAAGATTTGCTTGATATGCTACCATCGTTGCAGGCAACGGCACATCCGTTTCGATAGGTCCAATTGAAGAACTCAGTGAAGGAAGAATCCAAGGATATTCCATATGGGTAGTGAAAAAAGACACCGAATTCAACGAGGATGAAGCCCCACCAAAACTAGATCCGATCATAAGAACGGGCACAGGACAGCTAAAGGTTCCCATAAGAGACGGATACATACCCACACCCACACTCATAGTTGTCGGCTGAGAATGATCGATAATCGGGATAGAAGATCCCGATGATGCATTAACACTTGGATTATGGAATGACGTCTGATCAATCATAATGACCTTCCCATTAAATGGAAAGCATACCGCTCGAAAGAGAGAAGAGGCTACGACTTGCATACTATAGATCCAATTTCGGCCTAGCAAAATATTGTAGTCAAGGGGCGCATAAACCACCTCAACCTCGATCGCGATGGTCTTCCCTCTCAATTGGACCTTAAGAGAAGGAATAATCCTATGCAGCCAAAATGATCTACCATCAAAAACTGTCAACATAGTAGAGGATTGAGACAACTCGAGAGAACCCAAACCCTTCCAACATGACAAAAACATCACGGAAGTAGCAGCACCTTCATCAATAACAATGCGTTTGACGTTCATATTAAGACACTCTACATGAATCAAAAGAGACACGTAGTAAGGGAAATGAGGCTGTATTCCCATGGTTTCAAATTTGATAATGGAAGAATATTTATCATTTCTGTTGCCAAATTTCTGTGGTGGTTAGTTGTTGATGTTGCTGTCGGAGAAACCACAATATCGAAATGACCGAGTCGACGTTTCGAATCCATATCAGGATCCATCTTCAGGACAATGTCGAAAGTGAAGAGATTGAGAATCAAGGATAAATACTGGAAC
>LPNX010945564.1:139175-171122 GCA_001517045.1 Pseudotsuga menziesii
ACAATATTTATCATCATTAACCCCAAGAGTAGAAAGCAAGGCTCTCCTCTGCGGACGACAGGTTTGAAGTACTTCAAGCGCAAACATCGCACAAGGAGCGCAGACATCGCACAAGGAGTTTAGCCCAAATCCTCGATAACATAATAGTTCTGGGCGGCTCGGGCATTAGGATTGTGCCCTGAATGCTTTAGGACTCCCTTATGAATGCGAGGTGTAACTTCAGGTTTATCCGTAGGTTTTTCGATACGCAAAGGGCTCTCGGGTGGAGTGGGTTCCTTTCTAAGGTTCAGTTGTGACAAACCATAATCCTTCGCATGAGTCACAACCTTAGTAGCGCGCACCATGTAGATGCAACCATGACCAGTATTGACCTCCGACGGATTTTGATCTCCACTCGATGCATAATGAGAATCAATGGTCCTCGAGTTCATATTTTGATTGTTGGGTAAAGGATTAGTTAACATGGCTGGGCCCTGTGCTATGAACCTTGAGGCATATTCCATATGAGGGCACAAGTGAGTGAGGTGGTCCTCCTTACATAACTTGTAAGGAAACTTTACCTTACATTTAGTCTTCTTTTCCCCCCTAGCATTACGAGCATTTTTGTCATTATAATTAGCATTTTTGTTCTTATTCCCACCCTTACGATTATTTTTCCCTTTTTTCTTATTCCTTCCAGGCTGCTCATTGCCCTTCTTGTCCGACGATTGCATAGAAATTACACTTGCCGATTGGGTAGGTTGAGACGAAGCCGCAGCTTATCCCAACGTGGATTGATTAATTGACAATTGGCTCACTTGTTTCACAACCGAATCTACAGGTTTGGTACTTGTACATCCCACAATGCCATCGGCATGTGGCCCAGGATTGATCTTGGGATCGAAACTAGATTGCGGAGCATTAGGTATAATCTCATATAAAAGTCCGGATTGAGCGTAGATCAAATCCAACTCTTGTGCCCTAAAGATTGCTTGTTCCTCATTTTGGAATCTAGATGTAGAAATATCATTCGCGATGTAAGGTAACAACGACTTGAGGAACAAGTCAAGGAGAAATTCCGGTGGTATAAAGGCTTTAATCAACCGCTTCCATCTACACCATTCTTGAATATGATCCGAGATATGTGTGGCTTTGTCTTGTCGAAATGTCAACAAGAACTTGGTACCGACGTTGTAACATACGAGTAGATGAAAGTGATTGAGGAAAGTCATGGCAAGGTCATTAAATAAAACGTATGCCCCCCTTGGTAACTCTATATACCATTTCGTTGCAGGCTTGGTGAGGGTGCGTTGAAATAGCCTCAAACGGATTGAATCATCATGTAAGGAATTGGAAGAGCACCAAAGGTTGAAAGTAGTGACATGCTCACTAGGATCTTCTCCAGCTTTACCCTCGAACTTGGGAATGTCCGAAGGAAGCTTGTTAGGGACGGCCGGCCAGGCCAGGTCATGAGACACCAGATTGTTCATAAGTCTCGATAAGTCAGGTAAGTTCAATGTTGCGAGGAAAGGGAGCCTAGGTTGAGCCGGTCTATGCCACGCTCCTTGATAGTTCTGGTTCATGTAGGGTTGGTTGCTATAAATACCATGGCCTTGGCCATAATAACCTCCTCCCATTTGACCCATATAGGGCTGCATGGAAGCATTGTGACGTGGGGTACCTTGATTATGTGGTTCTACAAAGCCATAATTGGAAGAGTAAGCAGGTTGTTGATACCCGTACTCATAGGGTTGATAGTTCTGTCCATACTGCAGTCCATAAGACTGTCCATGAGAAGCTCCATAAGGTGTCCCATGGGATGTCCCATGAGAATGTCCATAGTTAGGGATATGGGGAACTCCTTGAGATGGACCATAAGATGGTCCAGAAACAGGGATATGACTTCCTGACACAACATGAGGTACTTGACTCTGAGATACTACCGTGCGAGCAGTCGCAGTACGAACATGGATAGTAGTGATATTCTGGCCCAAACGACCATGTGAATGAGGGGGAGGAAGGGTTATCAAAAATGCATTTGAAGGAGTAGGGTTCGAGGACAAAGGGACATGTGAAGGGATGTAGCTGGGTGTTCCCAATGGTCACTCGTTTTGGTTTTGGTATCCACATATGATTACTAACACTAGGTCTAGGATGGGCATGTGAGGTTGCTTCCACCGCTGGGATGAAAGGTGCAATGTGACTAGTGCGCCAAAATCTCTTCGCAGGGAAAGGAATAGGAGTGCCCCCAGGCGTAGTGATAAATTCAACTTTTGACTCGACATGGTGTGCCGAATCGGGTGCAAGGATATCAGACATGCCATAAAAAACATGACTAGTGCTTGTGTGTTCATAATGAGTCTCATCGCCTGACAACCAGTACCAACGACCTGCGAATGAGGGATCATAACCAGAATGTGAAGGTATTTCCGGTGAAGGATCATATACGGGAGTAGGATCTTCCTACCCAACATCGTATCTCTGGAATCTCATCCTCATGATCTTCGATAGTGTGTGAATCAAAGTGAGAAGTAGTCCGCCCAGACTATTAGTTTCTCTCTCCCAAAGGAGGAGGAGACGTGGAAGGTGGAAGTCCTGCTAAACGACGAGAACGGCGAAGCGCTGCGCCCGAATTGACAATGACTTAAAAAATGAAAAGACTCGATCTAATTACACAAACCCTGGGCAAATTAACATGCACAGAGCACACACCTATAAAATGTAAAGCCAAATCACAAGCAAACAAGCGTAGGATATGTGAGCTCCCAAATGAAGCAGGTATGTCTCGCTTAGGAGAGGCTTGAGACTCCCATACACAACAAGCGGAGGTTCGTAACCAATTATAGTGGCCCTCAGCTTCAATGCATATAGCGATTGTGCTGTCTGACCCCTACTTGGCTAGGACACCTGCAGAATAACCTCTGCGAAGTACCCCCTCGATAACCTAGGTAAGACAACTAAGGTCATCTCAATATAATCAATGCTCAGGTGGACACTCGCAGGAGGGATTGACGGTATGGGCAGGGTAGCAAAGCCCAAAACTCTTGAAAGAGCCCCCAGATACGAATACAATCCTGGAAATATCTCCGGTGCTACTCAGTTACAACTAGGGGTCATCCCAATCATAACCACTCACACTGCCTCGTGCTTAACTCCCTTGTAAGAGGAGGATCCTGAGAACACTAATTATATAAAGGAATTTCACACTCTCACCTGGACAGACACATAAATGTTTCGTTTAGTGGTCTTGGAGAATTTATTCACAATGAACTATTCTACGACCTTAAAACCTAGTCTTGTTGGTGCACCCTACAAAAGAAAAGAGTGTAATTCATTTTATTATGGGTTGATTTTAATTGGCTTATTACTCAAAAGGGCAAATGGTCGTGCAACTAATGACGTTATGACGCAACAAGAAGTAAAATGCACACCTAACAATCAATGCAAATGCAGTGTGTCAAATGAAAAACGGGGTATGCTACTACGTGAAGTGCAAAATTTTCCTTCAAATGAATATGCAACCATTCCTATATGAAAATCTGACTAATACTCTCCAAGCAAACCTAATGCAAGTACCATGGAAATGCAAAATGCAAACAATGCATAATGATGCAAAAAGCAAATGTTTTTGTATTTTTTGAATTAAATGAGATAAAAATCAAAAGTATGACTCTACAACCCCTAGAATCTGCAAGCAATAACAAACAACACCTAAGCAAAGCACCAAGGTAAAAGAGACCTAATGCACTAATCCCAAAACAAAAAATAGAAAATGAAATGACAAGAACATTTTCAAAAATTTAAACTAAAAAGCATCTCTAGTCAGAAACAGGGGTGTATACAGACTCCAGAAGCATCCAAGAAAACTCAAAAATCATCCAAACTCACCCAACAACACTTAATCTTCCCCAAAAGGCAAAAATCAGGGAATACCTGACTGTTTGCAGAAAATCCGCATATATACGCGGCTATTCCAAGAAAACCCGCGTGTACACGCGACTGTGAAGGAAAAACCCGCGTACAAGAAGAAAAAGAGATAAAAAGAAGGAAAACGAACAAGCTGAGACAAAATTTACTCCTGTAAGACACTACTGGGAAAACATACCCCCAGACCCGACTCAGAAACAAAGAAATCAAAGCAGTTCAAGAACATTGAATGCCAACAAAACCCCCAAAGGAAATGACTAGGAACTCCCCAGTATGGTCATCAATTCTATTACAGAGAAAACTTTCTATGGCTTGGGGTGTACCACAATAGACAGAGTAACTGCAGAAATCAATCCCTTCCCAATATGTAAGAGAAATAAAACATCTAACACTAAAGGATCTCGAAACATACCTTATTCCAGATGGTTGATGTAGATCCCCGTTGAGCTTTTCCAATCCCGCTTGTGTTAACAATTTGCTCTCTCAACAACCCGCAAACAAGACAAGCATGCTATATAATGGTGTTAGACCTACTCTAGCATATATAATCAATAATGTATAAGAAATTAAAAACATCCATGGATTCAATATTCATTGAAATGCAAATCATTGGACAGGAAAAGATATTTCTATTAATATAAATAAGAGATTACATGAATGACAACCTCTGTCGGCACGTCTGCGAACCGAAGAAATTGAGTCCTCCATCTGGACCTTCACCACCTCAATCCTCCATCTCTCGATAGCAAGCTCATAAGCAAAGGCAAGCTTGGGAAGAACACCAAGTGCTCCAAGGGACAAAGGGATGCAGACTCAAGTATAAGCAAGCTACGGAAACAATGGACTATAGTTTTCTTGCTCTTCAGTTCCTCCCCTTTCAATGTATCAAAAAAGTTCCTTATATAGTGCTTCAGTGGGGTAATGGAAGGTCAAATCCGAACGATCTCGAAGCATATGGAAGGCCAAGAGACAAGTGACTAATTGGATCCACATCAAGGAAAACTCCAAAAATATTTGGCCTTTTGCACACATCCCGATATACGCGGCTTTAAGGGTTATATCCATGTATATACGCGAGAAATGGTTTAAAAGTCACGTATGGGAAATAATAGGTGTTTTTAGGGATGATCTTGGAAACATCAAAGGTAAAAAAATAATCCATGGGGTCCAAAGAATCTGCGGAGGGACAGGGAAGGCCATAAATGATTGATCTACCATGTGTGGTAAAATCAGCTGTAACAGTGGTCAAGATAGGGTTAATTAATTAATCCTAACAGTACCTTAGATGTGGGGGCCACATGAGGAGAAGATGACATAATTTGAGAATCTTTGCATGATTCTTGGGATTAGAGGTGTGCAGAAACCAGATGATATTTTCCTCGGTCAAGAAAAATACAGAGTAGAGATCTTGAAGAAATCCAGGATGATGGATTGCAAGTCCATGGCCACACATATGATAATGAATCTGAAGTTGTTGAGTGATTCTTCTTCATATTTGGAGGATCTCATAGAAAATTGAGTGGATCCTAGATATACCTGATTAGAATCAACCGAATATATGCTTTGCAGTCAATACATGGTAGAGTTTAGACATGTACAACAAATCATGTGTTGAGGTACCTACATGGTACAATTGGATATGGAATCAGATATGTCCCAAACAAAGAAGTAAAGCTACAAGGATATATGGACTCGGACTAGTGCAGTGGATGAGAAAGAACACATCATGGATGTTGCTCCAATTTGAGATTAGCAATGATATCCTGGTCAACTAAGAAATCAATCACCAAAGGCACTCACTGCAACAAAGGAAGAGCATATTGCAACCAATATTACAAGATGAAAAGTAGTAAGTCTTCAGAAGGTTCCAAATCAATTGTATTCGAGACATAGTTTAGAAAGGAGTAGTGCAACTTCAATACATAATGAGAAGATTGCTGATATACTTACTAAGCCTCTATCTAAAGTAATGTTTAGTACTTTCGGGACACGCTTGGTGTAGTACAAAATAAATCCTCTTGCTGAGAGGGAGTATTTATGGTTCCCCATGGGAAACAATGGATAAAAAATTCACCACCATTTAGTCATGTGGGACATCACTCAAGCATTTTCTCCACTAGTAAGTCATGCAATGGTACATGGCTCAGACATCAGTTATCCATGCGGTTGTATATGGATCGGATTATTTATGTAGTGATACATGGTTCATATTAGCCATGCAGTGGTACATGGCTCAAATAAGCCATGTAGTAGTACATAGCTCATATAATCATGCAGGAATACCTAATTGAGATACTGATTTTTCATGGTACATGACTCAAACAACCAAGGGTTGCAATACAGACAACTAGGGGTTCTTGTATGTCGTGTGGAGTGCACCCACATGAGCATAGCTATAGTCGAGGCCTCAAGTGACTATCATGGAATAATCAAGGTCTCTGAGACTATCAATAGACCTCATATGACTATCAAGTAATAGTCAAGGTCTCTTAGACTATCAAATAATTGAGTGAGTTATAGTAAAAAATATTGGGGAGAAATCAAACCTGTTGGAGAGGTTAGTGGGGTACATTGGGACAATGAAGAAGAACAACGCCACATTGGAAGTGGTTAGGACTTGGATAACATCACAGAGGATGGAAATCTCATAGAGAACTTCTCTAGACTATAGAAGATTCTAGAAGTCAACAAGTAGAAAGCCAATGATGAAGATCGTGACCAGAATAATACCTTCCTCGGTAAGAGGGAGTGTTGATGTTTGTAGTAGAATCCAAAGATATTCTTATGTTGGATCTACAATAAAGAATACTGACAAGCCCTAGAACAAGTTGACCCAATGAAATGATCCAGTCTATAGGTCAATTCGACCTAGTTAAGGTGGAAATGACCCAGTCAAAGAAGACAAGTCGACCCAGTAAGAAAAGTGACCTTATCTAATATATATAGAAGATAAGTTGGATCATTTGCAACAAACCTGTTATAGTTGATTTTACCGCACATGGTGAATCAATCTTTTATGGCCTTCCCTATCCCTATTAAGACTCCTTAGACCCCATGGACCATTTTTGTTCATTTGATGTTTCCAAGATCATCCCTAAAAATATGCAAAAATTACCATACGCAACTTTTAAATCCTTTATCACGTATATACGTAGGTTTGACTCCTAAAACCGTGTACATCGGGATGTGCACAAAAATCCGAATTCTTTTGGAGTTTTCCTTGATGTGGATCCGACTCACTTGTCTCCTGGCCTTCCATATGCCTTGAGATCACTCGGATTCGACCTTTCATTACCCCATTGAAGAGCTATATAAGGAACCCTTTGGATACATTGAAGGCATATGAGGAATTGAGGGAAAGAGAACTATAGTCCATTGTTGCCAGAACTTGTGCTTGAGTCTGCATCCCCTTTGTCCCTTGGAGCACTTTTATGTTCTTCCCAAGCTTTCCTTTTGCTTGTGAGCTTGCTATCAAGAGATGGAGGATTGAAGTGGTGGAGGCTCAAGTGGGGGACTCGGTTTCTCCGATTCGTAGACGTGCCGACAGAGGTTGTATTCATTGTAATCTCTGATTTTATATTAATAGAAATATCTTTTCCTATCCAATAATGTGTGTTTGAATGAATATTTTATCCATGGATGATTTCAAATGCTTATATGTTATTGATTATATATGCTAGAGTAGAGTTAACACAATGATATATAGTATGCTTGTCTTGTTTATTGAATGTTGAGGAAGCAATTTATCAATTCAAGCTGAAGTTGGAAAGCTCAACGGGGATCTACATCAACCGTCTGGAATAAGGTACGAATCAAGATCCTTTAGTGTTAGTTGTTTGGTTTCTCTTGCATATAGGAAATGATTGATTTCTAGACATTAGAGGAAATTTGAGGTCTAAAATGGGCCTCCTAAGGAAAATAATAAAATAATAGTTCAAACAATAAAATAATAGTTAAAATAATAAAATAATAGTTATTAATTTTGGAGGAAGAATGAAAAAAACTACCTTTTTTGTGTTCGTATTTTTGACATATCTCCCTGTGTTTTTACTCAAATTCTAAGCAAGAGAGCTCATTGGATGAGAAATTTAATTCCGCATCCAGCGAGTACCCACACTGCATACTTTTGACGGACCCTGCTACCCCAAAAACAAGAAATACCTGAAAAATGTGATGATGGCATCATCATCACATTTTTTCAGATATTTCTTGTTTTTGGGGTAGAGGGGTCCGTCAAAAGTATGAAGTGTGGGTACTCGTCGGATGCAGAATTGAATTTTGCATCCAAGGAGCTCTCCTGCTTGAAATTTGAGGAAAAACACAGGGAGATATGTCGAAAATACGAACAAAAAAATTAGTTTTCTTTTATGACAAATATGTCAATTCAACCATTATGGTTGACTCATTTTATTGAAATTCTATTGGTTCTTGAATTCCAACACACAAAATTTATTGTTGGCGCGTTTTCTTATAAGGCCCATTTTAGACCCCAAATTTCCTCTAATGGTTAAGCTGTCTGTTATGGTACCCCAAGCCATAGGAATTTCTCTCCATAACAGAATTGGCGACTCCGCTGGGGAGTTCCTAGTAGTTGTCCTTTGGGAGTTTTTATCGGCATTCAATGTTCTTGAATTACTATTATTCCTCTATTTCTGAGTCGGGTATGGGGGCATGTTTGCCTGGTAGTGTCTGATTGGTGTGAAGTTTGTCTCAATTTATCTATTTGCCTTCATTTTTATACATTTCTCTTCCTGTACACGAGTTTTTTACTCACAGTCGCGTATACACGCCTCTTTGACTGCTATATCCGCGTACATACGTGGTTTTACTATGAACAGTCGCGTATTCCCTTAGTGTTTCCTTTTAGAGGAAGATTGATTGTTGCTGGGTGAATTTTGATGATTGCTGAGTCTCCTTTGATACTGCTAGAGTCTGTATACACCTCTGTTTCTGACCAGAGACACCTTTTTTAGGGTAAATTTATTTTTTAAGAATGTTCTTGTCATTGCATTTTCATTTTTTTGTTTTGAGATTAGTGCATTAAATTTCTTTTACCTTAGTACTTTGTGTGAGTGCTGTTTGAATGTGCTTGCCGAGTCTGGGGGTAGTAGAATCATTCTTTTGCTTTAGTATCTCATTTTTATTCAAAAAATCCAAAAATATTTGCTTCTTTGCATCATTATGCATTGCACTTTGCACTTTGCATGGTACTTACACTAGGTTTTCTTAGAGAAGTACTAGTTAGGATTTCATATAGGAATGATTGCATTTCACATTGGAAGAAGAGTTTTGCATTACACGTAGTAGCATGCCCTTTTTTTCATTTGACACAATGCATTTGCATTGATTGTTAGGTGTGCATTTTACTTCATGTTGCATCATAACACCATTGGTTGCACAACCATCTACTTTTTGAGTAATAAAGCTAAATAAAATCAATGCTTAATTAAAATGGATTACACTATTTTCTTTGATAGGGTACACCAACAAGATTAGGTTTTAGGGTCATGAAATAGTTCATTGTGAGTAAATTCTCCAAGACCAATAAACAACAACATGTATGTGTCTGTCCAGGTGAGAGTGTGAAATTCCTTGGTATAATTAGTGTTTCTCAGGATCATCCCCTTACAAGGGAGTTAAGCATGAGGTAGTGTGAGCAGTTATTGATTGGGATGACCCCTAGTTATCACTGAGTAGCACCGGAGATATTTCTAGGATTGTATTCGTATTTGGGGGCTCTTTTGAGAGTTTCAGGCTTTGCTACCCTACCCATACGGTCAATCCCTCCTGCGACTGTCTGCCTGAGCATTGATTATATTAAGGTGACCTTAGTTGCCTTACCTAGGTTATCGAGGGGGTACTTTGCAGGGGTTATTCTGCGGGTGTCCTGACCAGGTTGGGGTCAGACAGTATAGTCGCTATATGCGTTGAAGTTGAGGGCCACAATAATTGATTACGAACCTCTGCTTGTTGTGTATGGGAGTCTCAAGCCTCTCCTGGGTGAGACATACCTGCTTCATTCGGGAGCTCACATATCCTGCCCTTGTTTGCTTGTGATTGGCTTTAGATTTTATTGGTGTATGGTCTGTGCACGTTAACTTGCTTGGGGTTTGCATAATTTAGAGAGACTTTTTCATTTTTTGAGTCATTGTGGATTCGGGTGCGGATCCCCGCCGTTCTCCTTGTTTAGTAGGACTTATTCCTTCTACATCTCCTCCTCCTTTGGGAGAGAGAAGCAAACGATCCAGGCAGATTCATACTCACATTGATTCACACACAATGGGAGATCATGAAGATGAAATTCCTAAGCTACCTTCTTCACTTCATGAAGTTGAAGAAGAAGAGCCTACCCCTACATATGATCCTTCACCTGATATACCTACACACTCTGGGTATGATCCTTCACACGATGTACCCACACATTATAGGTATGATCCCTCATTCTCAGGTCACTGGTATTGGATGCCGGGCGACGAGACTCATCATGAACCTGCAAGCACTAGTTATGGTAGTTATGATATGTCTGGTATTCCTACACATGATTCGGTACCGCATGCCGAGTCGGAGTTTGAACCTAACACTATGCCTGGGGGCATTCCTAGTCACTTCCATGTGGAGATATTTGGGAACTTGAGTCACATTACACCCTCCATCCCGACGGTGGAGGTCACATCACATATTCATCCTAGACCTAGTGCTAGTGATCCTATTCGAATACTAGAGCCTAAACGAGTGACTGCAGGGAATACCACTTATGTGATTTCACATGTCCCTTTGTCCTCTATTCCTAGTTCTTCGAATGCTATTCCTCCCCCACATTCATGTGGTCCTTCAGGCCGGAATGTTGCTACGAGTCATGTGCGTACTGCTACTACTCGCACCATTATGTCTCAGAGTCAAGTACCTCCTGTTGTATCAAGAGGTCGTATTCCTACTTCTGGAGGTCATATTGCTATTTTCAGAACATTTATTCCTACCTATGGAGTTTCTCATGGGATATCTCATGGGGCTTCTTATGGACCATATTATGGACCGTAGTATGCACAACGTTATTCACCTTATGGGTACGGGTATCAACAACCCGCTTACTCTCCGAATTATGGATTTGTAGCTCCACATAGTCAAGGTACACCACATTATGGTGCTTCCATGCCACCCTACACGGGTTAAACGGGAGGAGGATACTATGGGCATGGCCATGGTGGTTACGGTCATCAGCCCTATGTGAACCAAAGTTATCAGGGAGCGCCTCATAGACCTGCTCAACCTAGGCTCCCTTTCCTCCCAACGTTAAATCTTCCTAACTTGTCGAGACTAACGAACGATCCAGTATCTTATGACCCGGCTTGCCCGACTGTCCCTACGAAGCTTCCCTCGGACATTCCTAAGTTCGAGGGCAAACCAGGAGAAGATCCGAGTGAACATGTTACTACATTTCACCTATGGTGCTCTTCTAACTGCTTACATGATGATTTGATCAGTTTAAGGCTATTTCAACGCACCCTCACCGGGCCTACCGTGAAATGGTACATAGAGCTACCTAGGGGGGCATTCGCCTTGTTCGATGACCTAGCTATGAATTTTCTCAACCACTTCTAGCTACCAGTGCGTTACAATGTTGGTACTAAACTCTTGTTGACATTTCGGCAAGATAAAGCCACACATATCTCGGACCATATCCAAGAGTGGCGTAGACAGAAGAGATTGATTAAAGCCTTCATACCGCCGGAGTTTCTCATCGAGTGGTTCCTTAAATCGTTACTACCTTATATAGCGAAGGATGTTTCTACATCCAGAGTTCAAATCGAGGAACAAGCCATTTTTAGGGCACAGGAATTGGACTTGATTTATGCTCAGTCCGGTTTGTTATATGAGATTATTCCTAATGCTCTACGTTCTAGTTTCGACCCTAAGATCAAACCTGGACCACATGTTGATGGAATTGTTGGTTTTACAAGTACCAAACCTGCATATTCGGTTGTGAAAAAGGTCAGTAAATTATCTATCAACCAATCTGCCTCGGGACAAGGCACGACTTTGTCTCAACCCACCCAAATGGCGAGTGTGCTTGCGGTACAATCGTCGGACCAGAAGGGTTACCAGCAACCCGAAAGGAATAAAAAGAAGGGTAAAAACAATCGTAAGGGTGGGAATAAGAATGAAAATGCCAACTCTAATAACAAGAACGCCCGAAATGCTGGGGGGGACAAGCAACCTAAACGTAAGGTTAAGTTTCCTTGCAAGTTGTGTAAGGATGATCACCTCACTCACTTGTGCCCTCAGATAGAAGAAGCCTCGAGATTCATAGCACAGGGCCCAACTGTGATAACCAACCCTTTACCTCATAATCAAAACATGAACTTGAGGACCCATGATCAGTCTGGTGGGGATCAAGATTTTTTGGAAGCTTGTAGTGGTCATGGTTGCATCAATATGGTGCGTGCTGCTAAGGTTGTGACTCGTGCAAAGGACTATGGTTCATCACAACCAGACCTTGGAAATGAACTTGCTCCACCTGAGAGTCCTTTGCGTATTGAAAATCCTGTGGATAAACCTAAATTTACTCCTTGCATTCCTAAGGGAGTCCTTAAGTGTTCGGGGCACAATCCTAATGCCTGAGCTGCCCAGAACTATTTTGTTGTCGAGGATTTGGGCCACACTCCTTGTGCGATGTCTGCACTCGAAGTACTTCAGAGTTGTCCTTTGCAAAGGAAAGCTTTGCTTTCTTCTCTTGGTGTTAACGATGATAATTCTTCCTCTGTCATCAAATTTGAAACTGCGGGACTTCAGCTTCGCTTACCTTACTATGTGTCTCTCTTGATTCACGTAGAATGTCTTAACATGACCGTCAAACGCACCGTGATTGACGAAGGCGCTGCTGCTTCCATGATGTCTTTGGCATGTTGGAAGGGTTTGGGTTGCCCTGAGTTGTCTAAATCCGCTACATGTTGACTGCTTTTGATGGAAGATCGTTTCTACCACATGGCATTCTTCCTTCTCTTAAGGTCCGTTTGGGAGGGAAGACTGTTGTGATAGAGGTTGAGGTGGTTGATTCACCCCTTGACTAAATTTGTTGCTGGGAAGGAATTGGATGTACAATATGCAAGCCATAGCTTCTTCTCTATTTCAAGTTGTATGCTTTCCGTTTAATGGGAAGATAGTTACGATTGATCAAATCTCATTCAAGAATCCACCTATTACCACATCTTTGGGAACTTCTATCTCGATTGTCCAGCACTCTTATCCAGCAACTGGGAGTGTGGGTGTTGGCATGTATCCATCCCTTATGGGAAGCTTTAGTTGTCCTGCACCCGTCCTTATGATAGGGGCTAGTTTCAGAGAGGCTTCGTCGTCAATGAGATCGGTGTCTTTTTGCACAAACCATATGGAGGATCCTTGGGTTATTCCTACACCGAATCCTTCATATGAGCCCATTGAAACGGACGTGTCGTTGCCTGCAACTATGATAGCATATCAAGATAATATTGGATTTGTTGCAGAGCCTAGTCCTTCATCTTCGCGGACGGAGGAGGAGGACCCTTATGTGCTTCCTGCATGGGTAGTGTAGTCTTCTCACACAAATGACTGCCTTGATAGTGTTTTTCCTTCAGATGAGACTATTATTGAGGCTATGTCTGGGGTCGAGCCACCTTGGGAAGAGTTGCATCATAGATCTTATTTTCTTCCCGAGCTTGACCGTTTTGAGTGTGAAGACTATAGGGAGATTCTTAGTGAGAGAATTGGTAGTCCCATGGTTCCGTTAAGCTCTCCTGGTTTGATAGCTGATGGAAACATGGCAAATATATCTCCTACCATTCCTATCAATATCTCCCGTGATCCTGGCAAGATTGAGAATGTCTATATTGGGTAAGAATGTTCCCATGCTGAGATTCAGGAGTATACCAAGCTGTTCAAATAATTTCGTGATGTATTTGCTTGGTCATACGAGGAAATGCCAGGTATCGACCCTCATATTGTTGAACATGAGATTAAAACTTATCCCAATGCTAAGCTTGTTCGACAATGCTTACGTGCAGTGAATCCTAGGAAATCACCCACGATTAAGGCTAAGATAGAAAAGCTGTTGAATGCTGGTTTTATCTATCTCGTTCCCTTGATGGAGTGGGTTTCAAACCCCGTTCTGGTTGATAAGAAATAGAGAACGATCCACATATGCATTGATTTCCGTGACTTGAATCGTGCTTGTTCTAAAGATAATTTTCCCACACCATTTATCGATCAGATTTTGGATGAGTGTACGGGAAGCGAGGTATTTTCTTTTATGGATGGATTTCCCGGATACAATCAGATACAGATTAAACCCGAGGACCAACATACGACTACTTTCATTTGTCCTTGGGGTACCTTTTCATATTGGAAGATGCCCTTCGGCCTTAAAAACGTCGGAGCCACTTTTCAGCTGGCTATGACCTTGATCTTCCATGATCTCAAATCGATTATTGAATTTTTTTTGGATGACCTTGCTGCTCATTCTCGTATGAGAATGTGTCATTCCTACCATTTGAGATTAGTGTTCGAAAGGTGCCGCCATTATTTGGTCAGGTTAAATCCTCACAAGTGCATCTTTTGTGTGAAGTCTGGTCACTTATTAGGGTTCATTGTCTCCAAAGAGGGTATAAGAGTCGACCCTTTGAAGGTTGAGGCAATACTTCAATTGTCTCCCCCAAAAAACATTAGACATCTTCAATGTTTGCAAGGCATGAAAAACTTCTTACGGAGATTCGTCATGAATTTTGCCAATTTGACTAGAGGCTTTATGCATCTTTTGAAGAAGGACACTACCTTTTGCTGGGATGAGTGAGCCTAGGAGACGCCAGATTTGTTAGCTGGAATATTTCACCTCCCGCGGACAGAAAAGTGTTCCATTGGTTTGAATGGTTTAGATCCAGAACAAATAGATCACAGAGGCTGATAACTCTCCCTAGACGCTCTAGATATCTGGAATACAAGGCTTTGACAGTTCAGCAATGTACCTGCAATCAAGCTCAACATGAAACAAATCAAAACAACCAGAATATGATCTACTAATCTATGCTAGTGACTAAGGAATCTAGCAATATATATCTGAAATCAAACATCAAGAATATATATGGGACAAAAAATCAACTTGCATTAGAAATATGAAGAAGTTTACAACCAAGCCTTAGTGTTGACATGCATCTCCATGAAACCAGGTCTTCATCCCCAAAATCTCTGACTCATGCTTTGGGGGGCATCTTGTTATACCAAAATCCTGTCACCATCATGTGATAAGACATTTGACATACCTACTTGCCCTGAATCCGAGCTTCTGGAGTGGAAACTAAATGGTTTTTTATCAATTTGTCATACAAATTCCTAGCACCGTGCATGCCCCTTTATCTAGGAGCGGTACCCTTGCTCGCACCGCCTTTCATCTATTGTCCACAAGCAGTGCCACTGCCCATTGCCCTTGGTCTATAGGCGGTTATTACTAGAACCTCTCTGTCATAGAAGGAGAAGCGCGGTACCTTGGGTAAAAAGGGAAAAAGAGAAGTTTCTCGAGGATTCTAGATGATAAGCCTCGTGTACTGCCTTATCCCTACTATTGTGGGTTGGTTGAGCTCGAGATCCCTCATCCTAGGATCTTAGAGGCCACCTCACCCACTAATTTCTCAACCATCTCTATCCATTAAAGCCCTATAAATATGAGCTCATAGCCATGGTTGAGGGGAATGACATTGAAGGTGTTGTTAAGCTGTTGGATTGATTCTTGGCCCAAGATCATTTGGAGAGAGCATAGAGAGCTAGTGTTAGCTGGAATATTTCACCTCCTGCGGACAACAAGGTGTTCCACTAGTCTGAATGGTTCAGATCCAGAACAAATAGATAACAGACGCTGATAACTCTCCCTAGACGCTGTAGATATCTGGAATACAAGGCTTTGACAGTTCACTTGTGTACCTGCAATCAAGCTCAACACGAAATGGATCAAAGCAACCAGAATATGATCTACTAATCTATGCTAGTGACTAAAGAATCTAGATATATATATCTAAAATCAAACATCAACAATATATATGGGACAAAAAATAAACTTGCATTAGAAATATGAAGAAGTTTACAACCAAGCCTTAGTATTGACAGAGCGGTTCTGGTAATAACTGCCTATGGACCAAGGGAAATGAGCGGTGTCATCGCTTGTGGACAACCAATGAAAGGCAATGCGAGCAAAGGTACCGATCCTAGATAAAGGGGCATACGCGGTTCTGGGAATTTGTATGACAGATTGATAAAAAACCATTTAGTTTCCACTCTAGAAGCTGGGATTCAAGGCAAGTAGGTATGTCAAATGTCTTATCACATGATGGTGACAAGATTTTGGTATAACACATGACAAACTTCTTATAGAGATTCGTCGTGAATTTTGGCAATTTAACTAGAGGCTTTATGTGTCTTTTGAAGAAGGACACTACCTTTTGCTGGGATGAGCGAGCCCAGGAGTCCTTTGATGCACTTAAGCGAGCCTTAGCATCAGCCCGGGTGATTAGTCCACCCGACTATAGCTGTGACTTCTACTTTATGTGGCCGCGTCCATGGAGACGATTGGTATGGTTTTGGTTCAAGAGGATGAGGAGCTCCAAGAGTATGTCATATATTACCTGAGCCAGAACCTTATAGATGTGGAGATCCGTTATTCCCATGTGGAGAAGCTTGCCTTAGCTACCGTTCATTCAGTTCAAAGATTGAGACACTATATTCTCCTTCGCCAGACCTTGGTGGTTTCCCATGTTAGTCCATTTCAGTTTGTCCTCACTAGAAGGATGATAGGGGGAAAGTATAACAAGTGGATTGTCATCCTGCAAGAATTTGATCTAGAGTTTGTTTCGGCAAAATCAAAGAAATCGTTGATTTTTGCAGAGCTTATATTTGATTTCTCGAGTGAGGAGGAGGAGGAAACTTGTGAAGATACATTTGTCGATGAGCACATATTCTTGATCTCAACTTTGGATCCATGGTATGGAGACATTATCATATATTTAAAAACATTGAGGGTCCCTACTCACCTTTCACGGGATGAACGACAATGGTTACGTCACATTTCTAAGAATTACTTTATAGTGGATAACACATTGTACCGCCGTGGGGTAGATTCCATTTTACGTTGTTGTTTAACTCATGAGGAGGTTGAGCTTGTGCTGAATGATTGCCACGGAGGGGCGTGTGGTGGTAATTTATCTGGGATTTCTATAGCCCAAATTTTTTTGAGAGCGGGTTATTTCTGGTTGTCGATCTTTAAAGATTGTGTTAATGCGGTCAAGAAGTGCCACCCTTTCCAGGTGTTCACACGTAATATGCGCTCATGTCCTGCCCTGTTACATCTAATTATCACCGCCGGTCCTTTCACTAAGTGGGGGCTTGATTTCATGGATTGCAACCCATCTTCAGCTGGGGGGCATCATCATATTATCGTGGTTGTTGACTACTTCACGAAATGGGCTGAGGCTATGCCTACAGTTAAATCCAATGGTGAGACAACTGCACACTTCATATTCAACCAGAATATTACTCGGTTCGGTATTTCAAAAGAGCTTGTCACTAACCATGGTAGGCACTTTCAGAATCGTATGATGGAAGAGTTGGCCTCAAAGTTAGGGTATAAGCAGGAGCATTCTTCTTCTTATTACCCTTAAAGTGAATGGACAAGTTGAAGCAGTGAACAAATCACTCAAGTCTATTCTCCAACGAACTGTGGCACAAAGCAAGACCAATTGGCATATTATGTTATACCCTGCTTTGTGGGCTTATAGGACCGTGGTTAAGACTGCCACCAGTTTTTCTCCATATCAGCTTGTACATGGAGTGGAGTCTGTATTGTCAATTGAGTGCAAGATCCCTTCGTTGAAGCTAGCCATAGAGCTCTTACTGGTCACTTCTCCATTGAAGGAATATTTGGTCCATTTCGAGCAGCTTGATGAGCAGCGTTGAGATGATTTAGTGGCTCTAGAAGTGAATAAGGATCATGTTAAGGTCCAGTACGATAAATCTATCCGTCCAAGGAATTTTAGTGAAGGAGATTTGGTCCTTTTGTGGGATCAAGCTAAAGAACCCTTGGGGGCGGGCAAATTCAACCCTATGTGGCATGATCCTTACATAGTTAAACGTATGTTAGAGAAGGGGGCTTATGAGTTGGTAGATTACGGGGGGGCAGACTTAGCAGAGCCTAGAAATGGGCTCTATCTTAAAAAGTACTATGCATGATTTTCAGCCAAGGCTGACTATTGTATATTATTGTACAACATTTTGCATAGTTAGGTATTTCTTATGGTGATCGGGTTTGTTTATTATCTTTCGTTTCTTATGGCAGATGTTAAGGGAGTATTCCATCTATATAGGATTCATGGATGGTGCAAGCCGTCACACTCAACACTCAGCCTCTGCTGCTTGGGTGATTTATACTCCTACGGGTCAGGTACTGTCGTCAGAAGGCATATGTTTACGACCCTCTTCAAACAATGTTGCTGAGTATAGTGCCGTTATCGAGCTTCTACAGGATGCCATTTCACATGGTGTTCTATCTCTTGAGGTACGTCTTGATTCGGAGTTAGTAGTGTCACAACTTAATGGCTTGTATCATGTTAGAAATCCAACATTATTACGGAGATTCTTACGTGTGAGATTGTTAGAATGACAATTTGACAACATAACATACATACATGTTCCAAGAATTTATAGTTAAGTTGCTGGCTCATATGTTAACTACGTGTTAGATTGGCATTTGTTTCATAGACAATAAGCTCATCACAAACATACATTTTTACACATGTAAATAAATAAACCGATCATCATAAAAAAATTTCATTAAAATATCCAAAATGTGGTAATACATAGAGTCATAATACAAAAATGGGGCTCTCGAGCCACCAAAATATAAATACACGGTAGTACAAAATGTATCAATCCCAGGTATCTAAGCCTGGGGAGGAGGAGGGGGGTTCTGATCGTGGAATGTCACCATGGCTCTAGCTATCCGTTTAAATAGCCGCACCCATGCTCGTGGCACACCCACCACCTGACGCTGCATGGCCTCAGGCAGGTCATCAACCTGCGCCATGAGTACCCTGTGTGTCAGCCTCACGAAGTTGGTATGAATGCTTTGGAGTGTCTGCTCCACATCCACACCCGTAATGTCATCTCCTCTTCCCCTTCATCTATGGCGAGGGAAGCCTTCAGGCCACCGTGGTCCTACATCTGCATATATATGATAGGATGTCACTATGTGTTGTCACGCAAAAACATGTCTTTTTGATTCCATATATCAAAAAACAAAAAAATTAAATAACTCAAAAATCTTAAAAAGAGGGTTGGGATTTGTTACCAATGTCATCGTATGCCGATCGTGGTGGTAATGGCATGTCGGGGTCTTTCTGGAAATCTATCCCCACATAGGGGTAATCATCAATAGAAACTATCTGTCGTTGCCACCATGGAAAGAAATCAACTGGATAGTGGTTTGATACCCTACCTCCACCCAGTCTGCGCATCGCATCTACCCAACATCATTGGGTTGGATCTCGAACCCCATGAAGAGGAACGTCAACTCTAGGGCTCAATCCCGGAACATGCTCAAAGAAAAACGTGCTCAGTATGCTATTTAAATCGAAGTTTCATACTCTGCCCATCTTGCACTCACTGAGCTGGTGTTTCATGTTGACCAGTAGTGCAGTGCTCCAATCATACACAGTGGGCCTCATGCACTCCACTGCATAGAACATCAGAGGTCGCGAGGCCTAGTGGAGTGAAGCTAGCTCTGCTATCTTGCCCAATGTCAGTAGTATGGCCTTTAGGCCTAGCACTTGTATGGAGTTAGTTGGGATCTGACTCCCAAACTTCTCTGTGTCTAGATAACAATACACGGCTATGTACTCATTGATGGTGAGGCCACCTCCGGGCCCGCGAGATTGTAGGTTCACCACTTCTCCCCGTCGGGAAAGTCTAGTAATAAAGTATGTGTCCTCCACTTCTATGGTGAGGGACACCCCATCGATATAGAAAGACTCTGAGTCAGGATCCCAGTAGTCTACTAGCATCTGCAGCAGTCCTGGTTTGGCTCTTAAGCCACCAAGACACAAAAACTTGTAGAGTCTGCATGCATGAAGAGCCTGTTGTGCCATTAGATCACCACATACTGCTTCTTCTACATCCCTGTGCTCACGTTCTCTCCATTCTAGAACCATCCTGCATGTTTAAATCAAGTTTGGGTCATTAGAAGTCTTTAAAAAACTTAACCGCGGCCGCATACGCGACTTTGAGGGATTTTTCCGCGTATATCCAGCCCTATACGCAGAAAAATCCTTGATTTCCACGTGGGTTGAGGCACACACTTTAGGGTGGCCTAAAAATCCAAATTGACCATGGAAAATTGAAAATTTTATATGAAAATGAAAGAGCAGGGCATGGAAAATTACCTGGAAAAAATGGTGTCGGATTCCATTAGCTGGATCTCCCGGAATTCGTGTTTGAAGTTCTTAGCTCAATTGGGTAAAAACTTCAAATGTTATATAATGTTTTGAATTTTTTACTATTTATAGAATTTTTTCAAAATTTTTGAAAATTTTTACCCCCTTTTCTATAGTTTGGACCGTTTCTAATCCTTTTGGACCGTTTTTTACTAATATATGATGTAGGAGACCGTTTTGAGTGCCGTTTTGATCATTGTTTTGAGCTGTTCGTGCCGATTTCAGGTATCATGTTTAAACTGGCATATAGGTTAGGTTTCACCACTGTTTGCATTTTGCATGACCTTATGACTGTTTCATCATAACCGTAGGTACGAATCGATTCTACCTTGTTACAGAACCTTCTTGCTGTTTTAGAAGTGGCATGATTTGAATGGTAGAGCTTGACCTTACATGGGTACCCTAGTTAGTGCCTTATTTGCGTTTGGTGCCCATGCCGACAGTTTCTTCCTTTAGGGTGTGGGAGTCTGTTGTATAGTATTGCCATGACATTTCACAAGAGCATCATACTCCTCTTGATCTTTTGCTGGCCTATTTCCCCTGAACTCCCTTATGTCAAGTTGTAATTGCATTATCATGAGCTTTGCCTACCTTATTGAGCCTTATGTCGGCTTCCCTGACTTTGAGTATCAGCCATATAGCCCGATCTTGTCTCATGTCTAGCCATGCAGAGCCATTTTATATATCATTTGCAGCTTAATTCCCTATTTTTACCGGGAGGGGACTTTCCCCCGAGTGTCGTTATCCTACACATGTATCCTTGCATTGAGCATAGGTATGTTCCACTGCTTGGAACTAGTTTGTTTTCTCATTTGACACTCGTCTCCTCCTAGTCTGTAACTTTAAAGCAATTTTATTCTTTTTCAAGCTTTTCAAATATTTGAAAAAGTCCAAAAAAAATTAAAAAACCAAAAAGCCGAACAAGGAAAGATGTTATCTTTGGCAGCAGTCGAGTTGTGTCGCCTTCGAACAGAGCATTGTATGTCACATCCATTGGTTGGGTTAATAGTTTGAATTTAGGAGCTATACTCGTTTATCTGAGTTTATCTCCACTGACTGGTTAAGCTTCCAGTCCTTATGGAGCCTTTGTTAATGCCTCCTATGTCGCAGAGATGTCCCAATTTTGCATATCAAGTCTATGCTGCCTATATTCAGTCACCATTCGTCGTTATGCTCTTGTTTGAAGGAAGTTGAAACCTGAGTCGTCCATTCCTCAATTATCTTAACTTTGCATTTCGACCGTTCCCAGTACAGTTACTGGTTCGTGCACCTTATGATCGAGTCCTTCCACATTATACAGCTTTGCTGAGTACCTCGTGTTGGATGATGGGGGATGCCTTAATTCCCTTCTTCCAGCAGATTTCATCCCATTGACTTCAGATCATTTATTCTGGGATAGGAATCTAGAGTCATCTTTGAGTGCCTTGAGATTTGCAGTCGTCAGTGGCAGGTTCTCTCGCCATGGACAGATTTTTGGGAATACATCAATGTCCCCTGATTGATGGATTCTCTCAAGTGTTCGACCTCAACACATTTATTTACACTTGTTAGTTTGCACTCTAGTACCTTGATTCCCATTTTCATTATTGGTGGGTAATCTTGCATCTGTTAATGGTATACATCAATGACCGGTAATCAGACGATGGACTACTATGTTCGACCTCAACACCTCTATTCACATAGTAAGACATGTACTCGTAGTGGTTTGTGTAGAATACCTTCTAGATTGGTGGCATCTCATATATGATACCTCCTTGATCGTGCCAGTGTTGATGAGATTTCAGCTCTCGTGACTTGATTCCAGTATATGTTAGACATTTCCAACCATCATGGAGATATTGATCTGTTATATATCTTTAGTTTTCATGGAGATCATGATCCTTTGTATATCTTCATCATGGAGATTCTGATCTATGTATATTGTACGTGGCGATGACCACATATGTCATATTGTATCATGCCTATTCATGGCCATTGTACTCTTATGTATTCGGGACTACTATATGTATTTGCAGTTATATGCAGAGTTGTATCATTGTATAGTGCTGATTGGATGGATGGTTCTTCCACTGGGTTCTTCATCACTTCATTTCTGGGATGGACTTATAATGTATTTCAGCCATTGTATGACCCCTCTGACCTCACATATTAGGGGGCATCTGTTATAGCTGATTTTACCACACATGGTGAATCACACTTTTATGGCCTTCCCTATCCCTATGTAGACTACTTAGACCCCATGGACCATTTTTGTTCCTTTGATGTTTCTAAGATCATCCCTAAAAACATGCAAAAATTGCCATACGTGACTTTTAAACCCTTTATCGTGTATATACGCGGGTTTGACCCCTAAAACCACGTACATCAGGATGTGTGCAAAAATCCAAATTCTTTTGAAGTTTTCCTTGATGTGGATCCGACTCACTTGTCTCCTGGCCTTCCATATGCCTTGATATCGCTCGTATTTGACCTTTCATTACCCAATTGAAGAGCTATATAAGGAACCATTTGGATACATTGAAGGCATATGAGGAATTGAGAGCAAGAGAACTATAGTCCATTGTTGCCAGAACTTGTGCTTGAGTCTACATCCCCTTTGTCCCTTGGAGCACTTTTGTGTTCTTCCCAAGCTTGCCTTTTTCTTGTGAGCTTTTTATCGAGAGATGGAGGATTGAAGTGGTGGAGGCCCAAGTGGGGGACTTGGTTTCTCCGATTCGCAGACGTGCCGACAGAGGTTGTATTCATTGTAATCTCTAATTTTATATTAATAGAAATATCTTTTCCTGTCCAATAATGTGTGTTTGAATGAATATTTTATCCATGGATGATTTCAAATGCTTATATGTTATTGATTATATATGCAAGAGTAGAGCTAACACAATTATATATAGTATGCTTGTCTTGTTTATTGAATGTTGAGGAAGCAATTTATCAATTCAAGCTAAAGTTGGAAAGCTCAATGGCGATCTACATTAACCATCCGAAATAAGGTACGAATCGAGATCCTTTAGTGTTAGTTGTTTGGTTTCTCTTGCATATAGGAAATGATTGATTTTTGGAGTTAATCTGTTTGTTGTGGTACCCCAAGCCATAGGAATTTCTCTCCGTAACAAAACCAATTCGCTCAAGCAAGGAGAAAAGTGCGTCGATCCAAGGAAGCATAGTCAAGGGTTCAAGAGGCATCAGGAAGGCAATCTTTTGGGGTTTATTCTCTCTCTCTCTCTCTCTCTCTCTGTATTTCGTTCTCATAAGGACTTAGAGGTTATTATGTATCTTTCTTGTATTATTATTCTGTGACTAGTGTTAGGCACTAGGTCAGACATTGTATCTTGTTGAATAATCTTATGTAGAGAAGTTTGTTGGTTTTTTCTCGTGAGAGGGTTTTCCCAGGTTAAAAATTGTGTATACTGTGAATGTGTTTCTTTCAATGATCCTTTATATGCATGTAGTTTATGTTTATGCAGTAAATAAGATAATAATATTTAATTACTAAGAAAAATCAATAGGTAATCTATGCATATTCTCCAAAATCCATCCCACTTTGGTACCCAAAAAATGTGTGATATGCATGGATACAAACTTGGTCTTGTTATTTGATTCAACACTATTTTTTCCTTTTTCTTTTTTGTTGTTGTAAACTATGTCTTATATTTACAAAAAATTGTACAAAAAAGATGAAAGGGTATTATACTATGGAGATCATAACCTCTTCCTCAAAGCAACAAGAGTTGAAATAAAATCAAAATAATATGTTGTGTCCATTAACTAACCATTACTTATCAAAATATCTTCTTTGACCAAACACTGATGGTGTATCTCATCTTCATACATTAAACAAAAGGAAGATAGGGAACTAACCTCATGTGTAAAAAAAACTTTGCATCTAAATTCACAACATACATAAAATAGAGATCCTTAGAATGCTAAATCCGTACAAATGTAGGGTGGAGCTGAAAGTAGTAGTCACCAAATAAAGTAGATTGCCAACTAATCTTGCCCCGAACCAACCCTAAGCACTAATACTCAAGACAACTCCAACATTGCTTGGAAAATTGACACGTAGAATATGTATTATCTATCTTTGAACATTGATAAATAAGACAAAATCCCATTAGAGTGTCCACGCTTGGCCAACTTGGCCTTGGACCAAACCACTTGATAAATAACTAGCCATGCAAAAGCTCTCAACTTATAGGAAAGTTGAGTCAAGCAAACAATCTGTAGGTGATGAATCAAACTATCCTTTGAATCTATTGAATGCTAGCAAGCATTTAAGACTAGGGATATCAGATGTATTTGATGGAGTATGGGATATAGATGATGGGAATCATACTATAGATGGGAAACCAAAGAACCACCCCAATCCCTAAAAAATGAACTAGGAATCCCAATGTTTATTTTAAATAAATCGGTCTTGAAGATAAGCCCTCACAGTTCCATAATTGAAATACAATTAGGGGCAAGGTGGTTATACTCCTTAGAAAGAGCATGCCACTCCTTCTAAGAATGAGAGGTTGAATCCAACACATCACCCAAAATTATGCTCTTTTTTCTCAATCTATGAGATTGGAAGTGAGGAAACTCGAACAATCAAGTATTATGAACCCACCAACTTCAAATAGGATGTAAAGTTAAGTTTGAACCTGTCATGTTTCCCTTCCACTACTGATCGACCAAATCTACAATTACTTTCCAAGCTTCCTATATACTATGAAAAATGAGGGAGCCTAGCACCTAGAAAAAATGAGGTGATGAGATGATATCACAAAGTTCGAAATCCCCATAGACTCTACTTGAATGTTGCGTTATAAACACATGATGTTGAAATAAGATCTATGAAAGAGTTGAACCCTTAAGATACTGTAGAATCCACTTGGTTGTTGGAATGCTATCTCGAATGGAAATATCGATCAAGACAAACCCGCCCTTGTCCTTGGGAATGGTGCAAACATCCCATTGAACCAATGTTAGGACATTCTCTCCACCATACTTAGACCACAAATAATCTCTCAAAATTTGTTCAAGTCATAAAAGATATGCCTTGCTAGAAAAGTAGAAATATACATAATATACTTGAGAAGCTTGAAGATTACAACCAAGAACAATTAACTTGCTTGCAAATGGGGGGTCCTTATGGTGTCAAGTGTGAAGTTTTCTCTCCAGCCTTTGTAAACAACAATCCAACATGAGTATTGGAAACAAACCATCTCCAAAGGGAATCCCCAAATAGTGAGTGATGATTCTAGCTTGAATATAAAACCAAGAAGTATGGATTTAGTCCATGGGTGCATCCAATCCTACTAATCAAAAGTTTGTTTTATGATCATTGACTATGGCATTTAATGATCCAAAATGGATCAATGTAATTTTGTCATCTGTTTTGGTGTTTTCTAGATGGAAATATTGGATGAATTGGTTTGTGTTAAAGATAATGTAGCTGCAAGAGCCATTATTTTTTAGGATGGCACTCTAATAAATTAATTAGGGTTCTTGGTCAGTTAACCAGCCAGTGTAAATCCCTAATAGGTATCTAGGTCCCTTAGTAGTTATCTAGGGATCTTGGTCCAAGATCAAGCAGTATAGAGCCATGGAAAAAGTACCTAGTTGATCACTAGGGCCTCCCTGTCAGTTACACCAGAGAGATTCTTGGTTTGGGACCAGGCAATGCATACCCCTAGTAGTTATCTAGGGTACTTGATCTAGGATCAAGTCAGATAAACCCCTAGGAGTTATATAGGGCCCCTAGTCGATCCCTAAGGTACTAGGTCAGTTAACCAGGTGGATCTTGGTCAGTTAACCAGGATGATGATGTGTATTGTCCTACTCTCCTAGGTCTTCGAGATGATTGAGCTAGGTTTCTTCCTAAAGGGACTGGACACCCCTTGATGGAGTCACTAGGATTTGACCTTAGGAGAAGTCAAAAGGACCAGAGGATCACATCATCTAGTTTGAACCTTCCTTATATGGTGGTGATAAACTTCTAGTTATTTATTGGGACACTTGTGGACCACATATATTGAGAGAGAGAGAGAGAGAGAGAGAGAGAGAGAGAGAGAGAGAGAGAGAGAGAGAGAGAGATAAAAGGGTTGTTTCCCCTCTTTGTTGTTACACCTTTTGTTGACTTATAGTTATTCTTGTGTTGACCCCTTCTTGGTTATGTGAAGGTTCCCCTCCTTTGAGTGTGGTAACTTAACCCATTGTCATGTCCTTTATACCCTCTCCTAAGATGTCCGAACATTAAATCATATTTTTAATGTGGAAAACATCCTATATGTATGATGTCTTAACTTTATTTGAGTAACCCTAATGTCAATGACCAAATATAAGATGGAACCTCTTAGGGGCCATTGAAAGTTTATAAAAATGAGTCTAAGCCTTCATTAGGAATTTATCTTGTAGAGAAAATGTGAGATCTGATTCCTTATGACTGTTCTAGGGTTTTTATGCATTTGTTGGGTGACATCAAGGGTTTCTATGCTTCCTTTGCTTGGGAGATCTCTTGTTTTTGGATATACTTCACAATGCTTCTCCTTTTGAGGGTTCTAACACTTGTTCACATATCCATTCTCCCATATGTGTGAATCGCGATATGTCTTGTATCTGTGTTTGTTGTTGAAGACTGTCTTGGGGTTATCACCTGCTAGTTAAGGTCTATTTCAAGGCTTCTTTTGGTCTCCTTGACCAACGTAGACTATTTAAAGGTTGTGTCTACTGTTAGGGTTTTCCATGAGGCTGTCGTTTGGTGTTCAATATTTGGTTTGGGGTTGTGATAACTTCTTAAGGTTGCCGTCCACTATTGATGTCTAATATGAGGTTGTCATTTGTTGGATGATGTATGTTTTGAGACAACATGGTGTCTCCTTGTCTAGGGTTGATTTGGATTGAGGTTACTTGGGATTGTAGAGTTTATTGATTGCCTACTTTGATGTTTTGATACTATTCGTGGATGTGCCCTATCCTCATTATAGTTGTGTACCTTCTCCTATAATTGTTTGACCCTATTCTTCAACTCTCTCTCTCTCTCTCTCAAGTATTCCATGCCCTCAAGTAAGGGCCAATTCTCTTCCATTTTTATTTACTTTCCTCTCACAGTCAAGATCTGATCTGAAAGTTATTTTGAGTATAAGGAAGGTTCTCCTCATAAAGTAAGTTATTAGATCTGATTTTTTTTTGTTAATTAGATTTTATTACTGTTGTTGTCCTATTATTTATGATTTTATTTCAGCAATATTTTGTGTGTTTATGTATTTGTTAAATTTTTTGTTTTTAAACTCTAATTTTAACATTTTTAGGGCCCATTTTAGGGGTAGGTGTTACTTTGCATATTTTTGGTCCAGAACCTTCTGAGGATTGTTAGAGTGCTTAAACAATGTTTTTTTAGGTCAAAATTTTACAAACATAGTTCCTATCCCCTTGATGTTGTTCAAATCTCTGATAACTTTCCGATGACACAAATATCACTTCAGTCGGATTTCACATAGGAAGTTCTTCCTCTTGCAAGTTAACCTATCCTATTGACTGTCGTGGTTCCAAGTGGATTCTATGTTATCTCTCATTACCAACATATGTGGGGCTAGTCACATGTGAGATTTAAGAACATTCTACGAGGTCCAATACCCTAGAACCAATTGGGAGTCGAGGCATGCAAAACCCCTATAACTAACACTAGATAATTATCAAGACATTTTTAAATACAGGGCCACTAGGAGAAGGGTTTCTATTCTTATGACAATATTGTATTGTTCCATGGTTGAGCAAGAGACAAGGAGTGTTAGAGAATAATAAAATAAGTAGGAGATCATGAAGGAGTCATACAAGAGATGGTGTCATAGGTAAGTCAATAAGGAGTATCACTTTATTTTTATTTGCATTATAGTTTGGAGAAGAAAATATCAAGGCATGGTCCTCTCTTTTGGTTGGGTTTTTACCCATAATAGGTTTTCCTAGGGTATATCTTGTGTTGTTTGTGTAGATGTATTGTTTTTCTCTAACTATTAGGAAATTGTTAAATATAGAGCGACTAGGAGAATAAGAGGGTTCCCTTCTTATGGTAATATTGTATTGTTCATGATCTAGATCATGAAAGAAACATAATGGACAATAAAAAAGTAAGTGTAGAAAAATAAATATAATAATATGGAAAGTAAATCAACTCTTTATTAAATAAAATGACTTTATAAAACTACATTGTGAATGGATAAGAAAAAACTCTTTTACAAATGAGGCATGTATATATAGGATTTTCAGGGTCCTCCTAAGAGTAATGTCTCTCCATTTATTCCTTTTGATTATTATTTTTTATTTCATTTGTTTGGTTTTTCTCTTTTTAAATAACATGGGTGGAAAAAAGCCACTTATATGGCTTTTCTCACTATCATTATTATTAATATTTTTCACCAAATACCATAGTTATATACCATGGTTTTATCAAAACCACGTGTTGCATGGGTGATTCAGTTATTTTCACTTGGATCAGTTCCATAGATGAGCAAGAGCCAAGGAGTGGATATTAGAGAATAAAAGAGGAAGTAGGAGATCATCTAGTATCCATACAAGCCACATTATTATATGTAACTTCAGAGAGAGTATCACTTTCTTTGTGTTTGCATGGCATATTGGAAAATAAAAGAGCAAGACACAGTCTTCACTTTTGGTTTGGTTTTTCCCCATAATGGGTTTTTTTAGGGTATAACTTGTGTTTTTTTTTTCCTTGGAGAAAAAGCATAATTTCATTACTTCTTTCAAGAACAAAATTACATGTTGTAGATACACTACTAGTGTATTCAGTAGTACCATAGAGGTCCAAGAAATATAGTTCAAACAGGAAAAGAGACAAAAAACAGTCCCCGCTTCCCACATATATCGAATCCTGAAATAAAAAAAATCAAATCCCCATCCGTGAACACTTTCACATGAAACACATAGTTCATTACAGACCTATCACATATACCAAAAGTACCAAGAACAGTCCAAAAAAATATACCAGTAGGTTTCCGCCAAAACTAGAAATGCATAACCAAAAGAAAATAGATAGGAACCTCTATTCCTCCCTTTCTATGAAGGGCCTATGATATTACTCATATGCAACCCCATCAACAAGTTCAGAAATCTTCCATTGTCCCATTGTCAAATGAAGACCCTCCTTCGAGGCCTTGTCCGCCTCCCTATTAATCTCCTTGTATACATGTCGGCAAGAAAAAGAGTCAAAAGATCCCATGATATCTGAAATGGATTCTAAAATATTTGATAGTTGTAAGTTCCTGCAGATTTGTGTCCCCATAGTCCAATTTACCACATTCATAGAATCACCAAAAACATTGAGTTCCTGACACCCCTTCTCTTCTACAAAGATGAGGAGGATTTTTAAGCTGAGGAGCTCAGCATAGTTGTTACTGCCTACTCCCAGTCCCATCATCATAACATAAGAATGGCCCTCCCTTAGATGAAGAATTTCACCTCCCCCACAAATATTTTCTTGTGAGGCTCCATCAAAGAAACCCCATGGAGTTGATTTATCAATTTTAGCCTCTAAGACAGTCCTCTATAGTTCAACTCTAATGTGTTGTGGGAAGGCTGATTGAATCCCCCCATATAAATTGGCTGTGATCACTGGGGTACAACTCTTATCATTGAAAATCACGTTGTTACGGGCTAGGCAAACACCCCAAATAACCAGCAGAGGGAGGGCTTTCATATTCTCAGAGGAGTTGTTCCTTCTCCAATTTCCCCAGGCCTGTACAATGCTATAACCCTCCTAGATACAATGGGTACCAAAAATCTTGGAACATTCTCTCCATACCTCTCTAATGTAATTGCACTGTAAAAAGAGATGTAATACTAATTCCCCTGCATTTTTACAAAGTGAGCATCAACCAGGTCCCTGAAAGGATCATTTTTGCAAATTTTCCCAACAAGGTGCCTTATTCTCAATTACGCACCACAGAATAATCTGCATTTTGGAGGTCATTTGATCTTCCAGAGATATTTCCACCACCAACCCTCAACCCTGTTCACACCTTCTGCACTGAGAATGTAGTAGCCTGCCTTAGGTGTGTAACTCCCTATCTGATCTCCGTCCCAAATGATAACATCATCCCGGCCACGAAGCTTTATCTAAGCATGTTCCACCACCTCAAGATATCCTCCCAAATCCCTACATTCTTTGTCAGGATTTCCTAGCTCAGTAGGCCGAATCCAATTTTGTTCCCAGTGAAACTCATGTAAAGGGGCAGAGAGTTGATAAAGGTAGTAAATGCCCCTAATTCTAAGTTCCCTGATCACGCCTTCTGGGAGAATGTGTTCCTTATTGATGCCAACCCACGGGTCCTCCCCAACATGAAGCTTCCTTCCATTTCCAATCTGCCAAGCCAGATTGGCCTCAATGAGTCCAAAATATTTTATGATTGCTTTCCAAATAATTGAGCCCCGGAATGTGTTTTTCTAGGATTCCGAATCCAGTCCTCTAAAGAACCTGGAACAATATACTTATGAATCATGATCTGTGTCCAAAGGATCTCCGTCTTTAATAATATCCACCCTCCCTTTGCAACCAGTGATTTAGAGAATAAAACGATGTTTTTTAGGCCCCACCCACCCATTCCTTTCGGAATGGCTATTTTCTCCCACCGAACCCAAGGCATAACCTGGGTCTCCTGTTTACCACTCCAAAGAAACCGAAAACAAATTCTGCAAGATGCTTCCAGAATACCTTTAGGAATCCAATCCAAAGACATCTAGTATACTGGAACGGCCTCCAGAATGACTTTTACCAACACCAATATTCCAACCCAAGATAACCATTTATGGCTCCAAATTTTAAGATGTTTTTCCAACTTTTCAGTCAGCCAAATCTAGTCCTATTTCTAGTAGTCATTAGGTTTTAGATGAAAACCCAAGTACTTTAACCCACCCTCAAGGCTGCTAGTATTGAAAGGAAAAGAGTTCAGAACCGTCAACCTTTCCTCTACACTTAGCAGATGAGTGGTCAAAGTCAATTTCCCAAAATTAATATCCATTCCTATGGATTTTGAGAAAACCTTCAGAATCTCAGAAAGAGTGTTTAATTATCTACTTGATCCCGAACAGAAAATCAGAACATCATCAACAAACAACAAATGAGTCAGCTGTAAATCCTAAGTGATTTGAATTCCCCTGAAAGTACCAACTCTTTTGGCTTCCAAAATGGATTTGCTAAGACCTTCAGCCACCAAAAGGAAAAAGGAGGGGAGATAAAGGGTGTTGAAATATTGTAACTTCGAAGAATATTCTATATGTATCTTTTTGTGGTCCCCGATGGTCCTACCGGGAGAACCACTTGTATTTCATTGTACCCCGATGCTCCTAGTTGGAAGAACTAATAAGAGTCATGAGGTAGTCCCCTCTAATTGTAAAGGTGGGTCATCAACACCCCAGTGTGGTTACTTGAGCCTACATGTGTAACTTGAGCCTACATGATTTAACTCGAGCCTACATGTCGAATGAGTTAACTTAAGTGAACGAATGAATATAAATAGAGGTGTAGTGCTCCTCATTTGAGACACAC
>LPNX010945585.1:6607-30943 GCA_001517045.1 Pseudotsuga menziesii
ACAAGCACTTCCTAGAAGTACTTCCAAAGGTCTTTTTGAAGTCCAAACAAGTTAGCCCTGTCCAGTTCACCAGGCTCACTTGATAAAAACCACTAAGTACAACTTAGGTGGTAACACGCTGAAACTCTTTCTTTGATCAACTGCAAACTCTGTAATGAAGCCTTCCAGCAAAATCGCAAGCCAGAAGTCTACTGCCCGTGAAATGGGATTATCTATGTTCTTCACGGTGTGAATCAGCTCCGGTGTCCAGACAATGTTCCTTTTCTTCTTGAATACGTGCTTATCATTCAACTTTGATAACCAATCGTACAACTCATTGGCATAGGTCGCAAAAAAATATCTCATGCAGGTCTGTGAAGATATGTTTTTGTAACCATTCCTCTGTCCTCATCCTAGGAGTCTTGTTTTCTATCGCAGTGAATTCTCTTTCCTTAGACCCAACCCAGTGGTTAAGTTCTTCTTTAGTAGGATGCCAACAGAACATTATCTCTTCAATTTGTTCAAAACCAACAATGGAACCATTTGTCGGGTTGACTGGGTAGACCCGGGTTTACTGTAATGTACCAACAAAACCCCTAGCTCATTGGCCCTTTTGGCGATAGACCGCAGAACGGCCTGAAGTCTCACCCGAAGTGATCTTAGATGGGGTGGTTGAAGAATCACGTTTCCTCAACCAGGTTCAGTAGCATCCTAGGTTTCTCTTGACTCTAATTAACCAGTGGGATCTCTCAGCAAGGGTTGTTTCTTTCTTCCTCACTAACTCTGTTATGGGACTGGCTCTTATCACATTGCAGCTTCTAAGACAATGTGCAAACCTTCTCTTCTTCTCAACTCTTAACCGACAACATCTCACACCGTAGCTCCTCGGACAGTGCGATATCGCCTTTCTATGCTATGATATTTCCTATGGTGAGACTCAATATGCTCATCAACTCTTAAGGTTCAAAGGCTTCCTCTCTGGGTATAATAGCTAGGTTATCCTTCATTAAGGTGTTAAACAACTTCTCTTAAGTTTCTACAGTCTAGCACACTTAACATCAACTATGCTCAACTCGCCAAACTAAATATACAGAAGTCACTTAACACTGTAACTGTTAACTGTCATGAATCAAGCACTGATAAACTCATATACAGAGCACTTGATATATTCAACTCGCCTTTAACCTTGTAAGTTACTGTAAACTTACAATTTGCAGGAAAAGAGGACAAGAAGAAATTCTTCCTGTAAATGGCCTTTGTCTCAAACATTACTTCGCCTAGGATCTAGAAACCCTTTGTACATAAATAAACTTGCTTTTATTGATTTTCTATTTCTTTTATTCCTATTTGTTTCACCTTATTTCATAGCCTTAGTTTGTTTGCTATTAATAAACTAGCTCAATTTTTTGTGCTTGGTAGTATAGGCATCCCATTAAACTCAAAATCTTTGGATGCCATGAATTGCTTATGGGAAGGATAAAATGGTAAAGTTCAATCATAATGAGATTCTTTAACTATTGGCAGACGATGGAAAGGGAAGCTAATATTTAAGCCCACATTTGAACCATTTAAACCCACGTGAAATAACCAAGACTCATAAGGTCAGGAGTAATATCTTGGGGTTTCATCCATTCTCACATTAATACCTGTCTCAGGAAGCATATCACGATGGACCCATGGAAAGGAATCAGATATAACAGATGTATGGTATTCAAAATGATCCCATTGCTACAAATCAAAGAGGCCAAAAGGTTTAGATTGAAAATTCATTTTCTGAAATATTCCGTCTTGAACTAAAGAAATGATGCAAAAGAATTAAATGATCAAACCAAAAGGGCTGGAAAACAACAAATATCAGCAAAGTTCTTCTCCATTCATGAGCATGATAAGAAAAAAATGTTGTCACTCACAAAAAAGCACATTGTCGATGGAAGAACCTGTACCAAATTCTCAAAGTAAAAGGAAGACTCAGAAGACTTTCTCAATCATAAAAAAGAAACAAAAGAATGCTTATATCATGGGAGTGAGGAACAAACGAATACACCTATATTACTCTATTATGATCCTGTGGAGTCTTTTTTGGTGGCAACTTAAAGACAGGGGTAAAATGAAATTCATACTTTGACCCCAGGAGAGTTATCAAGACATTGAGATATTGGTTTCCTTACTCCCATATAAATGGTATCAAATGTGATGATTGAAATTTGAATCCATAAATCAATCTAGTTTAAAGAAGTCTCATGCAATGCTTGTAAGTAATCATTGAACATGCACAGTACATTATGATATGGCAGTCTTGTTGTTCAAAGAAGGTTTTTTCATAGATATGTGTTCACCAGCTAGTCACCAATTGTTGTTGTTGTAGTTGCTTCCCCAAAAATTTTACATTTTAGTGCCCCTCCTTCCATTTTTTATTTTTATACGTGTGGCCCAACTCAGATAATCCCTCCCTGCATACTTAGTCTTCCCTAGAAGCTCAAGTAGAAGTTTTTTCCCTAAGCCTAAAGTGTTATTTTGGTAAAAATACTTAGGTACGATCTTGGAAACAAGCCTTACAATAAAATCATCTTTTGATTTAAGATCAATGCCTGAGAATCGCTCTAACCTAGATCAATGGTTGAGAAAAGGGGAAGCATAAAAGTGGAAGCGAAAGGATTAAAGTGAACCTTTGAAAAAATTTGGAAACCCGCATTCCACTTTTCGAAGTCTTTGATTTGCGGGATTGATGGCTAGGGGTGAATCCGCAAATATCCAATGGCCAAGAAATGGCGGGAGAGGAATGGCAGAATTGAAAAAGTCAAGTTTCACTTGTGAAAAAATTTGTAAATCTACCTTCCACAATTCAAGACCCAACGGTCTAGAAGGCTTCCACACAGATCAACGATCCAGAAAAAATTGGAAGCAGAAAGGCGAAAGCGGAAAGGATGAAGAGGAAAGTTAAAAGTTTGGTCATGAAAGGTTAGAATCCCACGTTTCTCCTTCCGTGGTCTCAGATCAACGCTAGATAATCACTCTGCACAAATCGACGATATGGGAAAAGATGAACCAAATTGGATCATTTTCGTTTGTGAAAAGGTTAGAGTTCCGTTTTCTCTTTTCTGCGATCTATGATCCAGCGGCTAAGGATGAATCCACACAGATCAATGGTTTAGAAAAGAGCAGAAGTACAGAAAGCAGAAACATAAGAATTTGGTCATAAAAGGTTAAAATCCCACTTTCCGCAATCCGCAAGATCAACAGTTCAGAAATATTTCACATCAGATCGACGGTGCAGAAAGGTTGTTTTGGAAACCAAATCGTGGAAGTTATAATGTAAATTTCTCAAACTCACAACCCACAACTTTGATCTTATATCAACGGATGAGGATGACTCTGGGATAAAATCAATGGTACAGGGAAAATCAGAAAGGAACTTACTGGGCCACTTGATCTAAGAGTTCAAATCAAATCCGGTCTATCTTTTGAGATGATCTGAGCCATCCAACCTGTTATCCACCCAAATGGCACTTCTCCGTCCGAGTGCCGACATTTCCTATGTTGGCACACAAAAGGATATTTATGGATTGAAGGTTGCCTAAAACACTATATATGGGCATGTTATGAAATACATTCATTATCCATCCAGCTTGCCATTTTTACCTTTGAATATGTCGATTGCTGTACATACCTTTGCCTATATACAGCCTGCGTACATACATGAATTTTCCTACAGCATGTCGCATACTGTACGTGATTATTTGTAATTACAACCCACATACAGATATGTACGCAGGCTTCCCTTAGAGAAACTCGTGTTTCATACGCAGGTTGCCAGTATCAATACCCATGTACGTGCTCCTTTGACATTAAACTTTGACATTAAAAAATAATAAATCACAATTATTTGAGATTTTTTAAGCCCTTAACTATAACCATCTTAACTGTCTCAACCTCCTCAACCCTCGAAACTGCCTTGTTTCACTAAGTATAAATAAAGGCCTTGGGGAGGGTATTAATGAATCATACTTGGAGAGCAAAGTTATGCTGGTGGTGTCTACTCAGAAGTCTTTGGAGCAGTGGAACTCAGAATCCTTTAGTTGCAGAGGAGTCCTTGTCTCAGGCGTTGGGTTATAATCTTAACTCATTCACTATTGTTAATAAAGAGAATCCTTCTTCCAAATGTGTTTTGAATGTCTTTCATATATCATGGTTTGATGAATATTTATGATTAAGCACTCTATATCTTGTTTATCTAACCTGCACTATATACATGTATAATCTTGCACTTGGAGTATTTTCTCTTTACAGGTGAAGGAGAAACATCCTTGAAATCTTTGGAGGAGAAGCAGATTGGAAGAGGACAAAGCTAGGATCAAACGTCGTAAATCAGGTGAGTCTATCCTATCTTCTTGTTTCCTTTCTGCACTCTAAAGTTGATTTCCTGCAAGTTTCAAGAGTATGTTGGTAACCCCAGAACTTCAGTTATAAGGTGTTTATTCTTGTACAACAGAACTGGTGATTCTGCTGGGGAGCCCAAACTGCTATAGGTTATTTTTGTCACCCTTGACTAGTCTTTGCCTTGACTTTGTGTGTGGTATTTATCCTGGTTCATGCTTACCATAGTGTTTGAAGGCCTTGTGGATTTTCCTTTTTTTTGAGAAAATTTTTGTACCTATACATGGGTTTCTCTCATACATAGTTGTGTATAGAGGCCTGCATACGCAGCTTGCTCTCTTGGACAGTCGCGTACAGTATGCGAGTTTACCTTATACACGGTCGTGTACAAGCCTGGAAATAGGGATTTTTGGGTTAGGGTTTGCTTGTCCCTGTCCTTTTATGATTCTTGTTTGTTAGTTGGCCCTCTTTATAAGCACTGTGCAGTCAATCTGATGACCTTGGTGGCAACACCTTGTGCTTTCTTGTAAATCCCTTAGGTTTCTTTTGTTTGGATTGTCTCCTATTTGCACTTTGAAGTAGGTTGACCTGTTTGGGTTATAGGTTGAAGTGTTTTGTCCGAATCAGTGATCAAGGTTTGGGGCAATGTTTTTCCAGTCTATATTTTTATAGTGGTTGGTTTGTCACTTACCTATGTGAGTTTGCAGTTATTTTTTGTCATTGTACCCACCCAAGCTAGGGTTCCCGATCTTCCCTTGTTGGTTGATTCTTGGTTTTATTGACCTGTTTACTTCAGTTTCCTTATTTTATATAGTTGATTTGATCCAATTATACTCAAGTTTTAGTGCATTTTAGGTGCATAGTAGGTTTTGAGCATTTTAAAAAGTGAAAAGAAAAACATTCTCAAGCTTTTGCATTTGCTTTTGCATAAGTAGTTTTATTTCAGTTTTAAAATATAATCTCAAAAACTACAAAAAAATATTCTTAGTTTCTCTTTATCGTTTGCATTCGTTCATCAATCTATATTTACAAAAAGAAAAATAAGTTTTCTTTAGCAGTGGCAATTTGCTTTGAAAAAAAATAAACCTTTACTTTTTTATTTCTTATCGAGTCAAAAACACCATAGTTCATCACTTCATTTCCTTCTGAGTAAGAAATAGCCCTTTAAAATGAACGCAATAATTAAAATTTACCAATAATTTTTATTTTTAGGGGCCTTTCACCTACTAGCTTAGGATAGACTTGTGGGATAGGAAGTGTAAACTTCCCATAAGTTTTAAAATTTAGACATAGTGGACCATTCATTAGGTAAATCCTTGTCTTTATCAATTGTATCTGGGAAGCTCCTCTCAAAAGGGAGTCAAGCACGAGGCCGCATGGAGGCATTGGACTGAGGAGATAACCCTCTGATTCCTTGTCAAAATGTAAATCAGGACTTTTACGCATTTGGGGATTCTGTCCTAGAAAGAGTTTCAGGATTAGCTACCCTACCCATGCGTACAAGTCAGGCTTGCGACTGTCCCCCCAGATTGTTGGTATAGCTAAGGTATCCTTTAGTCTCTTGACATTTAGGGTTCATACCTAGGTAAACTGGAAGGCTATTTCTGGTTCACCTTAGATGGGCTTGGAAGGTAACCCTTGTTGAAAGTGTGCGAGGGCGGTGGGTGATTCCTCTGCTTGTGCCTAAGAACCACTTCAAGAACGCCAAGTGATCATTCTTCATTTTTCTTCGGGAAAGCATATCTTTCACCCTTGTTGATTGTTTGAGGATTTAGGAATTTTTATAGTGTGTGCTCTATGGTTTTGTCTGTGTTTAGTTGGACTTAGGGTTTGATTTGTTTAATTTTCCATCATGGAGGACCAACCTATAATAAGGTCAAGAAGGTTACAAAACCTTCTTCCTCTCGTCACATTGGAACCTCCACCTCCACCCCAAAGGTGGAGATTGGACATGGACGGTTCATTTGAACCGGTAGGAGTAAGTGAAGTTCCAGGTGAGCCATCACTTATAGCTAACCATCTTAATATTGATACAGTTGAGATAGAAGACTTGCAGAATGATGAGTTTGCAAGGAATTTTAACACACCCTTAACTGATTTAAACGATCCTGTGATCATTCAGGTTAGACCTTTTGATTCACCTGTTTTAGGTGTCCCTGTGGGTAGGATTATGTCTTCTATGGGAGAAAGTTATTTTGTGTTCACCTCAGTCGTTTCGGCTGAAGGGGTACTACCTCCCCTGGTAAGTGCCCCTAGATCTAGCATACCTTCTATGTCTTTGACTCCAGCGAGTTGGGTGGTCCAACCGACGATTCACTCAAACTTAGCAGGTATTTCTGGTGACATGGTTACTGGGATTCCTAGTATACCTACTGTTCCTTCCTCCTTCACATACACTACCCAGAATGGTCTGGTAGGATCCTCAGCTTTCATCCAAGGATTTCCTTGGAATGGGGGCACATTCCCCCATCCACTCCATACATAGGCCCATCACCTTATTATGTAGGAGTGCAGTTTGGAAACAATACCTCTTATGGGAAAAGTCTTCAAACTTTGATTTCGACCTCGTTTACGAGCTCTCCCTTTTCGTTATTTAGCGGAGGGATACCGGCTCCTGTTTTTCAGACCCCGGTTTCGATTGGGACGGCCTGAAATTCCTATACTGCACTTCCCACTCACAACCCTGTGGCTTACAGATGGATTCCATTTCAAAGTAATCTACCCACTTCGCAACCGACGGTAGGGGGCAACCCCACCTTTACTTATGGGCATTCGGGGGTAGGTCCCTCTAATCCCCAGACTGGCACTTTTAGTGCCTCGATTTGACCCAAGCCTCCATTCCTGGCAACATTAAACTTGCCAGGTTTGTCTAAATTGATGAATGACCCAGTGAGGCATGACCCCTCATGGCCACCTATTCCCACCAAATTGCCATTGAACATCCCTAAATTCGAGGGAAAAGTTGGTGAAGATCCTGGAGCTCATGCCACCACATTCCATTTATGGTGTTCTTCGAATTCACTGAATTAATATTCAACCAGGTTGAGGCTGTTCCAAAGAACCTTAACAAATACCGTGGCCAAATGGTACATTGAGTTACCTTCTGCTTCTTTCAGTAGTTTCTGGGACTTGGATAGTGCATTCCTTAGCCACTTTTAGCTTCCGATCCGATATGATTTCAGAACGGAATTGTTATCTACCTTTAGGCAAAACAAAGCTACCCACATCTCGGAACATATCCAAGAGTGCAGGAGGAAAAAGAGCCTTATAAAAGCCACCATCCCTCTTGAGTTCTTACTAGAGTGGTTCCTTAAATCCTTGTTTCCTTACATATCTAAGGACGTATCCACCTCAGGAGTGACGAATGAAGAAGAAGCCATTCTCAGGGCCCAGCAATTGGATTTGATTTATTCACAATCTGGGATCTTGTATGAGATTATCCCTAAGGCACCGAGGCCTACCCACGATGCGTAGAAGCCTAAGCCTAGAACCCATGCCAATGGTGTGGTTGGGTCCGTAAACTCTCCCACTGTAGAGTCTTTGGCTAAGCAACTTCATTAGTCGTTCATCAAGCAATCTACGGTGAAGGTAGCAAAGGCTGCCCACTTCCCCCATAGTGCAAATGTTTTTGCATAGACCTCTCAAAAGGGAAATCAGCAGCCCGGTGGGAAGAAAAAGAGAGGAAAGAAAGGAGAGGGAAACCAAAACAAGCAGAAACCCACGAATAGTGTTGATGGGGGCAAGAAATAAAAGAAGAAGGTTAATTTCTCGTCTAAGTTGTGCCATGAGGATCACCTTACTCACCTTTGTCCCCTTATGGAACAAGCCCAGAAGCTGCTTAAAGCTCAACAACCAGCTGTCTTGAAGGATCCTTTTCCCCAAGGGAAGAACTCAGCTTCAACTTCTAATGTAGTGAGGGGCACTCAAAATGCCCCTGACCCAAAATATATCAACAAGGTTTGATCTTCGACTTTGTTACAGATGAGGAATAAAAACTATGAGAAAGAGACTTCTGAGAAGGGTAAAGCTATAGGCGAAACTTCTAACCCTCTCACGATAGAGAAGCCTGCTGAAACTATGTCGAAGATACCAAAAGGTGTCTTCAAGAAGACCTTTCATAACCCTAACGCTAGGGCTGCTACAAACTACTCTGTGGTTGAATATCTAGCCTAAACCCCGTGTGCAATGTCAGCTTTAGAGGTGTTACAAAGTTGTCCCACCCAGCGGGATGCCCTCTTAACAACTTTAGGCAGCATGGACTCATCGAGTCTCATGGCGAAATTTCATTTGTATGATGTTAAAATTCGCCTACCTTACCATGTAGCCTTATCAATAGATGTCATCCATGGGGGAAAGACCATTGGAAGGGCAGTTGTTGATGAGGGTGCTTCTACATGCGTTATGTCCTTGGCTTATTGGAAAGCTCTCGGATCCCCAGAGCTGGTCCCGTCAAACACTCTACTTACTGCTTTCGATGGAAGGTCCTTCCGTATGCATGTTATCCTACCAGCATTTGAAAATAAGCTAGCAGGGAAAGCAGTGTCTATTGAGGTGGAAGTGATTGATGCACCTTTGGACTATAATTTTCTTCTGGGAAGAAACTGGACTTATGCTATGTCCGCTATTGCATCAGCCGTCTTTCGTGTAGTGGTTTTTCCACATGAGGGAAAGTTGGTTACTATTGACCAACTTGATTTTACTCGAAAAGGCTGTTTAGAGTCTAATGAGTCTGCTGTGCCATTGGTTTATTAGGTCAAACTTGTTGCACAGAGCTTAGGGGCTGGAATGTACACATCACTAATGGGCACATTTGACCTTGCAGCCCCGGTTAACTATATTGGTTCTACTAGTGTGGGGAAGTCCATAGCCATGGTTGTTGATAGGACTGATCCTTGGGTTCTCCCTTCCCCCCACGAACCAGAGGTGCCCTTATCAGTAGTGGAAGTAGCTTATCAAGCTATCACTCAAACCACTGTTGACCCCATTTTGGATCCTCTCACAGTCTCGGAGGACCTGGAAGAAGTCTATTTGCCTGCATGGGAGAAAAACTCTTTGCACTCTACGGACTGTTTAGATATGGTTTTACCTTCTGATGACGCCATATTGGAAGCCATGAGTGGACGTGGTAAGATCTGTGAGGACCTTCACCATCGATCCTATTTTCTTCCAGAACTAAGCAGAATAGAAAATCAAGAGTTTCGTATGAGACTGTCAGAAGATGTTGATACACCCATCAATCCCTTACCTAGGGAAGGAATGTTTGCCAAGGGGAATATGGAAAATATTTTTACTACTATACCAATTAAGATCTTTATAAATACTGATGTCATGGAAAACATATACATAGGTGCAAACTGCTCTCTTGAAGAGATTGCTATCTATAATGCCTTGTTTAAGGAATTTTGTGATGTCTTTGCCTGGTCATATGAGGAGATGCCAGGCATTGATCCATCGATTGTTGAACATGAAATCCGAACATATCCTGATGCCAAACCTATTTGACAAAAGTTAAGACCTGTTAACCTAAACAAAGCGACGGGTGTGAAGCCCAAAGTTGAAAAACTATTGAAGGCTGGTTTTATTTATCCCATAGCTTTGGCAGAATGGGTATCCAACCCTGTTCCTATTGATAAAAAGAAAAGGACTATCCGCATCTGTACTGAATTCATAGATTTGAATAAATCCTTTCCTAAGGACAACTATCCCATGCCATTTATAGACAAAATTATAGATTCTTGTGTTGGAAGTGAAGTGTTCTCGTTTATGGATGGTTTCTCTGGATACAATCAAATTCAAATAAAACCACAAGACCAACATAAGACTGCTTTCATTTGTGCTTGGGGTACCTTCGCATACAAGAAAATGCCCTTTGGATTGAAAAATGCTGGGGCAACCTTTCAACGGGCTATGAACTTTGCCTTCCATGATATTAAAGCCATTGTCGAACCTTACCTTGATGATCTGCCTACACATTCTTGTAAGAGGATTCAACATCCAGATCACTTACGGTTGATATTTGAGAGATGCAAATATTATAAAATCGGCTAGAATCCCCACAAGTGTGTATTCTGTGTCGAGTCAGGAAGATTGCTCGGGTTCATTGTCTCTAATAGAGGCATCCAGGTGGATCCATTAAAAGTAGAGGCCATTGTAAATCTGCCTCCTCCTCGTTCTATCAGGAAACTTCAAAACCTGCAAGGGAATTCTAATTTTCTTCGACGTTTTATTGTTAATTATGCCAATATTACTAAAGGTTTCATGCGCCTGCTCAAAATGGACACCCCATTTGTATGGGATGAAACTGCACAACTCTCTTTCGAGGCATTGAAAAAATATTTGTTGTCATCACCCTTACTGCATCCACCATATTATTCTAGGGATTTTATATTATATCTGGCTGCATCCGAGTCGACCATTGGGGTAGTGCTGGTCTAGGAGGATGATAAGTTCGTAGAACATGTCGTCTACTATATTAGCTATGATTTGGCCAAACCTAAACTCAGGTACTCCCACGTTGAGAAATTAGCCTTAGAAGCTCCCTATGTTGTTCAGAGGTTAGGTCACTACATTTTACTAAGGACCACAACAGTAGTGGCGGATGTGAATCCATTTCAATATGTTTTTTCCCAACAGATTTTTCGGGGAAAATTCAACAAATGAATATTCATTCTCCAATAGTTTGACTTAGATTTTCAGTTCGCTAATTCTAAAAAGTCCTTAGTTTTTGTTGAGCTTATAGCAGAATTTCCTACTGAAGGAGATGTAGCCATTGAAGATTACTCATTCCCAGATGAGCATATCTTCTTGATATCCACTGCTGATCCTTGGCATGGGGATATTCTTATATATCTTCAGACTTTGAAGTATCCTACAGCTTCCTCACGGGAGGAATGACGTAAATTACGCCTTCATGCTAAGAACTACCTCATTATAGGAGATACATTATATCGAAGGGGGGTAGATTCCATTTTGCGTCGATGCCTTACCCATGAGAAAGTGGAGATTGTCCTAAATGATTCCCATAGTGGAGCATGCGGGGGTAATTTATCTGGGTTAGAAATGGCCCAGAAGATACTACGTGCCCATTATTTCTGGCCCACGATCTTCAAAGATTGTGTGGAAGTAGTGAAGCGCTGTCATCCTTGTCATCTTTACACTAGGAAAATGCGGTCACATCCCACTCCATTATTTCCCATTGTCTCGGTAGGCCCCTTCATGAAATGAGGGATTGATTACGTGACATGTAACCTAGCCTCGGCTGGGGGCATAAATATATTATTGTCGTTGTTGACTATTTTACAAAATGGGCAGAGGAAATGCCTACTTTTAAAGCCGACGGGGAAACAACAACTTTCTTCGTATTCAATCATATTATAGCACGGATTGGTATACCCAAAGTGATTGTCACTGACCATGGCAGTCATTTTCAAAATAGCATGATGACGGAACTGACCACTATGCTTGAATTCAGACAAGAACATTCATCTTCTTACTATTAGCAAGCAAATGGTCAAGTTGAGGCTGTAAACAAAACTTTAAAGACTATCCTTAAACGTACAATTGATGCAGCCCATTCTAACTGGAACATCATGCTATATCCTACTCTTTGGGCCTACCAAACTAATGTAAAAACTGCTATGGGTTTCTCCCCCTTCCAACTTGTCCATGGAGTGGAAGCAGTTACCTCGATTGAGTGTGAAATCCCGTATATAAAAATAGCTATTCATGTGTTACCTGATACGACAGAGCTTGAGGAACGTCTGGTACATTTAGAACTCCTTGATGAACAGTGTATAGATGTGCTAATTGCTAATCAATCCCACAAGAATAGGGTCAAAAATCAATATGATAAGTTGGTCAAACCTTGGGTTTTCTCTGAGGGGGAACTTGTCTTGCTTTGGGACCAAGACAAAGAAACCCTGGGGGCAGGAAAATTCAAGGCCATGTGGTTAGGACCTTACATTGTGTCGAAAGTCTTAAAGAAGGGCGCATATGAGTTAATTTATTTTGATGGGAATAAGCTTCCTAAGCCTAGAAATGGGCTCTACCTGAAAAAGTACTATGCTTAGGCTTAGCACTTTTTCTTGTATTTTTCTTGTATGTATTTTTATGTACATTAGTTTGTCGGTTTTGTTTTTTATAACATCTTCTGGTTGTTGTAGATGTCTTCTGAGAGGTATATAGGTTTCTTCGATGGCGCCAGCCGCCACACTTGTAATCTAGTTTCAGCAGCATGGGTCATTTACTCTCCCTCAGGACAGCTAGTTGTCGCAGGAGGTGCTTGCTTAGGTCCTGCTTCTAATAATGTTTCTGAATATAGGGCTGTGATTGAGCTTCTATGGGATGATTTGTCACATGGTATCACCCATTTCGAAGTCCGTCTGGACTCTCAACTGGTGGTTTCCCAGCTCAATCGAGCTTATCAGGTGAAAAACCCTATTCTATTACGTCAGTTCATGCAAATTGGGTTATTGGAAAGAAATTTTGAAGTTATTATATTCAATCATGTTCCAAGAAATCAAAATTCATTGATTGATGCATATGCTAATTACATTTTAGATTGGCATCTGACACACATTTCATAAACATATACAGCATGCACATAAAAAACACTTGTAAATAAACTGACAACAACATATATATATATATATATATATATATATGTAAGTATCTATCCAAATATAGGTCGAGTCTGATCCTTAGATCCAGTCATAACTGTATAATATACAAAAATATACAAAATGTGGATCGTAGTCCATCAAAATGTCCTAGATCTAAGCAGGACCACCCTGGTCACTTGGACCACCTTGGTCCCCATGGTCTCTCTGTACTCTAGCTTCCTCAGCCTCTTCAGCTTTGGCAGCTTCGAGAGCATCTATGTATACAAGAACTGCTCTGGCCACTCGCCTCAAAAGGTGTAACCAGATAGGTGGAACTCCAACCACAAACTCCTGCATGATAGCTGAGATATGCTTTATCTGCAAAGTGGGAACTCTTTGGGTAAGCCTGGACATCTTCCCCTCTAGAACCCTAATAATCCCTAGGTCTTCGCCTACGACAGAATGAACAAACATACATGGATGCCCTTCAGGGCAGACCGATCCAATATCTGCATTTTGACATGTTTATATTATTAAGACTTATACACATATGTATATATCTATCATTTTAAAATTCATAAAAATTTTAAAAAATGTTAAAAATTAAAAAAATTTACCTAGCTCTCCCCATGCTCCTCCTGGAGGGAGGAGAAGGTCTGGATCACCTCGAAAATCCATGCCGGCATACGGAAACTACTATAGTGTTGGTAGCTACCACTCCCACCAGATGTAGAAGTCATCATCGTACGCACTCTGCACTGAGTCTTCTCCTCCTTGAAGGAGGAAGATGTCTCCCGACCTACTCAGCCTTAGCTGACATGGAGATCGTACTGGTAGGGGTATGGTGGGGTTCAACCCTGGTACTCTCGAAGAAGAAGAAGGCAACCAATATGCTAGAATACCCAAAGTTCTTTCGCCTCCCTCTCTTGCACTCAAAGAGTTGTCTTTTCATAATGGGGACAACTCTTGAACACCAATCATACAGGGCACCTCGCGTACAATCCACCGCCAACCTCATTTGGTTCCGTGTAGCTAAATGTAATGAAGAGGATCCTGCAATCCTCACGATGGTGCTCATCAATACCTATAGTGTAAAATCAAGGATATGTGCAATAGGGACACAACTCCCTCTCTTCTGGGTACATGGTGTGCAAAACACATCAATGTAGTTCTGGACACTTAAAGGATCACCGCCCCTGACGGTGCCCTCTGAGTTGACCGGTGCTGCTCATCGTGACAGGCCAGTAATGAAATATATGTCCTCTGAAGTAATTTCCAAAGTCTCACCCTATATGTCAAACATCCCTAAATCATGATCCCGGTAGTTTATCATGAACTCCAATAGACAGACATTGGCCTGCATGGGTGATGTGCAAAAGAAATTTAATAACCCACTCGTTCGTAAAGCATGTATGGTGGGCACACTTTGGAGCGCTTCTTGGTCCATATTTTCATGTTCCCATTCCCTCCATTCCAACACCATCTTCACACCTAGCAAAACAAGTATTATGATTCATCAATTTCATATAAAATTTCAAAATTTTCGCCTTTAATTGGCTTTTTATCCTTCACGTAGTACATGCGACTGTCTAGTTAGACATGTCGTGTACTATACGCAGTTGTCTCTAAAGAAAACCCACGTACAGAATGCGTGTACGCGAGTGTTTACACTATGAACCCACGTACGCACTGTGACATGCTTTAGGATGCTTCAAACAATGAAATTGGGACTCAAAATTGACAATTGCTAGGTTCAAATTGAAGAGCTCGAGGTGTAGGCTTACCTGCAACTTGCGGAATTGGATTTCATCCATTCGATTGTCCACAATGATCGAATGAAGGTAGAGGTAAAAACTTGCTTCTTATGGATAAAATTCAAAATGGTGAGGTTTGTTTTGATTTTGAACTATTTATAGAAATTTTATTTCTCAAAGTGGGTTTTTTCCTATAGTTTGAAATGTATTCAACTAATACCATATCTCTTTTGGCCTTGTAACAGGTTTTTCATCATTATAAAGTGTTTTTTGCTCCCATAGGGTGGTTTTGACATCTCCAATGCATTTTTTGCATCTATACTCAATCCACATTAACGTTAGCAATCAACATTTTTCCACAGACTATGGTATTTTAAACCATTAGTTCCCTGTTTTTACCATCGTTCTTCTATGGATAGAACCCATTTTTTCATAAGTATCCTTCTTTAAAACCGATGTTGTCTTTTGATACTCATGCCACAATTGTTTTTAGGTATAGGGGTATCCTTTTAGCTATTTTTCACGCCAAATAGAGCTTCTTTTTTAATCTCTTTTTACAAGCTATCCCTTTATAGGACTCCCCGGCCTTATGGCGTTTCTTTAGGCCCAGGTCTGACTCCTTCAAAATAGACTTGACTGCCAAGTTAACTTGTCCATTCAAGCTCGTTAAGAATATGTGAATGGGCATCCACATCGGTGGTAGGTTATCTCTTTCTCGAACCATGCGTAATAATACATGAAAGGATCCCTCTCTTTTCTATTTGAATTGAGAAGAGTATTCTTAGGTATAGGTTTATCACTTTTCCAGACTTGAGGGACTAAATTTATGGAAAAGGAACTCTCGGTATGAGCTTAGTTTTCTCTTTTTCATGATCTGGACCTAAACATGAAAAATATTCCGAGTGTACTTTGTGTCTTTGTCATGCTTGTTAAAAACTTAAGAACAAAGAAACGAGTTTATTGTTGTAAGCTCCATTTCTCGTAATCAAATGGATCTTTCCAAGTGATATTGCTTTCCTTCACACTCGTAAAACTCAATCTATTCGTGTTATTATGGAAGGAGCGTTGGGTAGGTGGTAATTTAACCTTTTTCGAACCTCCCTGACTAAGTACGAAAAAGGCTCACCTTTTCTTCTATGAAAGTTAAGAGAGTTCTTCTGTGGTATGTTTTATACTTTTTTGGCCTCAGGAGACTAAATTGAATGAAAAAGGACCCCCCTGGAGTCTTCTTTGGAGTTTTCAGACTCTCTAAATGTGAAAACACCAACTGAGCATGTACTAGTTTGGGCTCATTAAATCCACGAATCAGTGACACTATCAAGCATTATTTTCTCTTCTCTTCAAGCTTGTTAAAAAATGAAGAGAGATCCGAGTTGACTTTCTTGGACTCGTTAAAATTTAACAGGGAAGGTAAGGAAGAAGTTTTCTCTTGTTTTCAGTTAGTGGTAGCATGTCATCCTTGAACATAGCACTCTCTATTTTTTCTGATACCCATGTCTCAATGTTCACTTTCAGTTCAGATATTACTTCGAGTTTATTACTCCTCCTCTTGTCCATTAGACCTGGGGAATATGAACATGTCTCTTACATGGAAGATAAGTATAGTTGTTCTATCTATGAGTTAAAAGTTTCCTTGGGTCATCTCTGTGTCATGCTCACTATTCAAGGATTCAATCCATTGTTTGACCTTTATCCTGATCCCATCATTGTTGTATCTATTATCTATTGTGTCTCCCTTCTTCCGCCCAGTTCCTAGTCACTCTTGTGATCCGTTGCAGGATCTATTGCCTTCGTTATCACAGCATGGTTCCGTTTCAATAATTCCTGATGACGAAGACCTAGATTTTTGACGATTGTACCTCAGGATTCACTTTTATCATTGGTGAATTCCTTTGCTTCAGTTTTGGATTACCACCTATTGATTGACAAACTATTGAATCCTTTCCATGTTCAACTTCAGCCTACATTTATTCACATGGCTTGGATTGTACTGGTTCTTTGGGATTGTTTATGAAGACCTTAGTTCCTCACCTATGGACTAAGTTGCACAAGATTATGTTCCATTTATGTACACAGCTTCCATATATTTGAAGACTCGTCATTATTGTATATTGTGGCTTCGATCCACCTTTGTAATATATGTGGTCTTGTACCTGTATCATATGATGTACTCAAATATTGTAAAGGAGCTAGTGTTCCATTATATTGAACATCGCATCCTCAGATATGAATTTGTATATGACATTATTATGTATTTGTTTCAAGTACTACCTCCGCTCCATCGGATTTCTGAGTTCTTCAAAGATAAAGATTATAATGTATTTTGGCCATCGCTTCCCTCTCACCTCACACATTAGGGGGCATCTGTTATCCACCCAAATGGCACTTCTCCGTCTGAGTGCTGACATTTCCTATATTAGCAGACAAAAGGACATTTATGGATTGAAGGTTGCCTAAAACACTATAGATAGGCACATTATGAAATACATTCATTATCCATCCATCTTGTCATTTTTACCTTTGAATATGTCAATTGCTATACGTGCCTTTGCCTATATACAACCTGCGTACATATGCGACTTTTTCTACAGCATGTCGCGTACTGTATGCGATTATTTGTAATTACAACCGATGTACAGATCTATATGTGGGCTTCCCTTAGAGAAACTTGCGTGTCATATGTGGGTTTCCATTATCAATACCCACGTATGCACTCCTTTGACATTAAAAAATAATAAATCGTGATTATTTGAGATTTGTTAAGCCCTTAACTATAACCATCTTAACTGTCTCAACCTCCTTAACCCTCGACACTGCATTATTTCACTAAGTATAAATAAAGGCCTTGGGGAGGGTATTAATGAATCATACTTGGGGAGCAAAGTTATGTTGGTGGTGTCTATTCAGAATTATTTGGAGCAGTGGAACTCAGAATCCTTTGGTTGCAGAGGAGTCCTTGTCTCAGGCGTTGGGTTGTAATTTTAACTCATTCACTATTGTTAATAAAGAGAATCCTTCTTCCAAATGTGTTTTGAATGTCTTTCATGTATCATGGTTTGATGAATATTTATGATTAAGCACTCTATATCTTGTTTATCTAACCTACACTATATACATGTATAAGCTTGCACTTGGAGGATTTTCTCTTTACAGGTGAAGGAGAAACATCCCTAAAATATTTGGACGAGAAGCAGAGCGGAAGAGGACAAAGCTAGGATCAACCATCATAAATCGAGTGAGTCTATCATATCTTCTTGTTTCCTTTCTGTACTCTAAAGTTGATTTCCTGCAAGTTTCAAGAGTATGTTGGTAACCCTAGACCTTTGGTTATAAGGTGTTTATTTATATACAGCACAACCTCTGCTGATTTTTTAACTGTGAACCATTTGAGAAACTGAGAAATATTCCTCCCAAAGCTTAAACTAATAAATTTGTAGGCATAACATGAAATTGGTCATTATATGTTTTCTGTTTAATAATCAATGCATATCATTATGTTGAAATACTATGAATTATGGTGGTTTCTAGATAAGATATATCTCTCATGGTGTTTCTTTGTATATCATAAGTATTATCGTTCGCAAAGTTAGGATGGGCAATTGCTAAACCTAGTAAAGGTTGCATCTTTGGATGGTTGAGAGTCATGGCAGATTAAGATCTACGGTCCTGAAGATTTCCATTTTTTTAACATGCAAGGAGAAATAAATTTCTCAGATTGGCAGAATGTGGTATGACCTTCACTTTTCAATGGCTAAGATCAAAGGTGGAATCAGATCCACGATGGAGGTGAACTCCATTGATTCAACATGATCATGGAAATGAAATTTTCATATTGGAAGAATTGGTTAAAAGGTTCCATATTTCAATGGTAGAGATATAGGAGAATTTTGATCTATGGTTAGGATCAATTCCACGATAGGAACAAGCAGGAAGTTTATCAAGTTTACATATTGCGAAATTGGCTAAAGCATGCATATTTCAACGCTTCAAATGAAGATATAGTTAGATCAATGGTTGTGAGCCATTTCACTAGGAGAAATAGCATGGCCAAAGAAAATCTTAACGAGCACAATACTTTATGAAATCCTCCCTATGACAATTGAATTCCACCATCGATTTAGATTTGATGGTTCTTTGGCCATTTCTCCAGTCAACTAGAAAAGGGGTTAACTGTGGGAGATGAGTGCGAAATCCTTTATGAAAGTGGGCTGATAATAGATTTGAAATCTGGTCTTCATTGAGTGTTGGATGGACCTTTGGCCACGTGTATTTCCAGCAGGGAAAGGCCCATATAATTTTTAATTTTTATTTTATTTTATGTAATTGTTTGTATCTAGCCAGGTGGGTGAATAAGAATTCTGGGAATCTCTTGGGTGATGGAGAGAGATAGTATAAATAGGGGTGAAGAGCACCGTAGCAGGACTTTTTCCTAGTGAAAATAACAATGGACTATTTTGTAAAATAGCTACCTCTTTGATAATAATAAGGATCATTTTTTCCATAACAAAGGGCGTGCGCAAAGATTTAATCGAAATGCGTGGAAAGCATACTATAGAATTATTTCTTCTTGCTTCTGTACAGCATATAGTGAGATTATTCTAACATCCTTGAACTATTTTCTTGGTCATGAATGTTTCCCTTGAAAATTAAATGGAACCCTTGTCATTCAATTTTTCATATTTCCTTTCTTGAGGACCCTATCCCAAATTCCACTTCTCAAAGCCCGAAATCTCACATTTGTCTATTTTTAGCGTTTGTCATAACTTCTTCGATTCTCACCCAGATGCCTTCAAATTTTTCCACGGTGTTCATTTCCTATTTTTGCTTCCTTGTCCCTCTTTGAAAAATTTTCCCATTCTTTCACCCCACTTCTAAAATTCTCACTTTTTGCTTCCATGTCTTAGAAAGTGTCCAAAACCTAGTCAAACCCCAATTACCCAACAAATCTTTTTCCCACTCCAAAATTTCCTTTTCTAAAAAAATTTTGGTTTTTGTTTTTCTATTCATTCCCCCCCACCCAAAAAAAAAAACTCATGGTTATGGTTGTCATACGCATGGGAGAAAAGAAAAAAATGGAAGATAAATTTGTTGCCCTCAAGAAAAAACTCCAAGATATTAATGAAAACATTCTCAGCCTCCATATTCAGCATTCATCCATGAACAATAGACAATAGCCAGAGTCTTTTGTAGACACTCGATTCTCTTCTTCCAACAATTTTCGTGGGTCAAAGCTTGATTTTACTCACTTCAATGGTGATGATCCGAATGGATGGATATAAAGGTTAGAACAATATTGAAGTCTACATAATACTCTTGATGTCAACAAAGTCCCACTTGCATCCTTTCGTTTGGAACATGAAGCCCTTCAATAGTTCTTTTGGTACATAAAGACTTGTGAAGATCCAAAATGGACATATTTTTTCCAACTCCTTTTGCAATGATTTGGCCCTATTTCTTTTTGATGAATTCACAGGAGCACTCACTAAAATTCGTCAGCCTGGCATAGTGAGGGAGTATCAGATAGAATTTGAGAAATTCGCCAATCACACAAAGGGATTGTTTGATGCATTATACATGAGTTGTTTTATTAGTGGTATGAAGGATGCAATCCGATATAAGGTTAAAATTTTATGTCCCAACATAATGATGGAAGCCCTAAGGCTAGATAAGTTGGCGGAGGATAAGCTCATAACTCAAAGGCATTCCAAATCCACTTTTGTTCCATTCATAAATATGGTTCGTCAAATACCTCCAATCGTGCCATCTCCTAGAACAAATCCTATCAATCAATTTTCTAAAGTCGAGGTGCAAGCACGTAAAGAAAAAGGGCTTTGTTATAATTGTGATGAGAAACTCACCCAGGGACATCAATGTGTTGAGCAAAATCTCTATCTCTTGGATGTGGATTCTTCGCCTTCACCTGAAATTTTTAAAAATGCTCAGGATCTAGTAGATGATCAAGATGACATTCAGGAGCTTCTTGTTGATGCTCCTGCTCAGGATGATCATCCAGAGATATATCTCCATGCATTAGCCAGAGTCACCACCCCACACACCATGTGGGTCAAGGGTTTCTTCAAGAATATCCCTCTTACAATACTCATTGATTCTGGTAGCACTCATAACTTCATTGACCCTTGGATCGCCAAACATGCTGATTGTTTTTTCCATCCTTGCTCCATCTTTGAAGTCATGATTTCCAATGGGGGCACCTTACCTTGCAAAGGAAAGTGTCGTAATGTGAGTATATCTATTGGAGGTTATAACTTGCGCTTTGACACGTTTTCCTTTCCCTTAGGTGGATGTGATGTGGTTTTGGGTGCTCAATAGTTACACACACTTGGATCCATCTAATGATGGGATTTTGTTGAACTTTGGATGTTGTTTTCAATCAGTGGGAAAAAACACACATTGAAGGGATTATAACCAGAGTCTCTCAGCATCATCAATTCACTTCACATGGAAAATATCCTTAAGAAGAATTCACATGGTGTCATCGCTCAACTCCATTTCATTCATATGCAACCTTAAACGATCTCCACTACTCCCTTGGATCTACAACAAATTTTAGATCGATATGCATGTGTCTTTGTTGAACTAGTGGGATTTCCACCTTCAAGACTAGAGGACCATCGTATTTTTCTCCATCCTGGAAGAGTCCCTCCCAACATAAGGCCCTATCTCTACCTGTTTCACTAAAAGACAAATATTGATATGCTCGTTCGTGACTTACTGAAGCAAGGTATTATTCACCCTAGTACAAGCCCCTTTTTTTCACCAATTCTTATTTCCCAAAAAAAAATATGGGTCATGGCACCTCTGCATTGAAATTCGAGCACTTAATCACATCACAATCAAAGATAAGTTCCCAATTCCTATTGGTGATGATATTCTTGATGAGATTCATGGTGCTTATTTTTTCTCCAAGTTGGATCTTTGTTCTGGGTATCACAAAATTCGGGTTCATTAGGATGATATCCCTAAAACAAATTTCCACACACATGATCTCCACTATGAGTTTTTGGTCAAAGAGAAGGTCTAGATGGGCGTAATAGCTCACTGAAAGGAGACTGAAGGAGGGTAAAAGCAAGCAACCAAATAAATCTATCTCCTCCAGCTTTTCCAATATGAATGCCCAGTCATCGCGAGGAATTCCGACTCTGCGACGGAACCTTGGGAATGGTCCTACCTTGAATATAGGGAAGGAATTACAATGTGTTACATAATGATATTTCCACATTCCAAGAATTGATGAATAAAATATTTCGACCCTACTTGTGGAACTTCATTATGGTCTTCTTTGATGATATCCTCATATATAGTAAAACATGGGTTGAGCATATCCAACATCTTGATCTTGTACTGCAAGTTTTATGTGATCATCATCTCCATGCCAAATAGTCTAAATGTGTTTTTGGACGGGAGGAAGTAAAATATATCAGGAATAATGTTTCAACACAAGGGGTTCATGTAGATCCTATAAAAATATATGCCATGAAAAATTGGTCACATCGACAGACACTCAAGACCCTTCGTGGGTTTTTCTAACAAACTGGATACTACCACAAGTTTGTCAAGGATTATGGGAAAATTGTAGCTCCATTAACATCTTTTCTAAATAAAGGATGCTTTTGATAGAAAAATAAAATCACAAGGAAATAACAATAAACAATAAACAAGATGCAAATATTAAAACACATTACAAGGGAGACACAAATATAACATGTTTTACCCAATATGGGCTATGTCCACACATAAATCGTCAGTCCTTTATTATTATACTATACAACAAGATGAAGGGATACAACTTGCAGCAACCCTGCTACACTCCCTCTTCACTCTCTCACCGTCTCTTTCACATAATCATGAAGATTGTTTTTATAATGCTACAATACAATATACATTCATATTACAATGATTTCCTTTTATAGGGGAATTACCATGGAAAAATACCAAGGGCCCATAAAATGTTGGCCAACAAACATCCCAAAAATTTCTTTCGATGGATTTACCCTTGATCCCCCGCTGACCTCCGGACCCCCCAACCGAGGGGGATGTTCCTCTATGCACCCCCCTGTTGTGACGAGTGTATAGTAAAACTAGGGTACAAACACAACTAAAGAATAACATCTCTTAATTTGGAATATCAAGCTCCACAACCAGCAATCTCCCACTTGGAGACTAATCACAACAACTCCATTGTTGTTTCACTTGGTGGAATAAGCTTTGAACCTTGGACTTGGAAAATCTCTCTTCTTCATATCCATGATTGAAGGACAACTGATATCGAGAAGGAACTCAGTTTATCTTTGGTTACTACCTTTGTCGATATGTTTGTAGGATTCTAACTAGTATGTATATTTTCCAACTTTAACAGTTCATCTACTAGAACAGATCTTATGAAATGGTATTTGAGTTGTATATGTTTATTATTTTAATGAAAGGTTAGTATTTGAATGAAATGTTTAGTTATTTGCAAGATTAATGGCACTATGTCTATCACTGTACAACCTTCTATTCTACTACTCATTACCCAATTCCTCCATGGACCTCTATAACCAAATAATCTCTTCACTACCCTATGTAGAAACACCATGCTCTACTTTCATTGTTGAAAGTGCAACAACCTTTTATAGTTTTGAAATCCAACTTATTGTTGTTGCACCCATAGTAAAGACAAAACCTGTGGTGCTCCTCCTCCTGTTTTTATCAACATCCATATCTACATCAACATATCCCTATAAAACAATGTCTGAACCTCCAAAACATAATGCATGAGAAGTGGTACCTCTGAAATACCTGAGAATTGATTGTATTGTCGTCCAATTCTCTTTACCTAAATTGTTCATATACCTACTCACAAATCCGACCACATGTGCAATATCTAGTATTGTGCACACCATGGCTTACATCAAGCTTCCAACTCCTGATGAATAGGTAACCTTCAAAATGTATTATATATCTTTATGTTTCTTAGTACACATCTCCTTACTTAGTTTGAAATGAATGGCCAAAGGTTTACTAAGTGGTTTTGCATTCTGTATTCTAAACCTCTCCAACACCTTTTTATGTACTCACCTTCATACAATGTGAATTTGTGATTTTTCTTGTCTCTTGTTATCCTCATACCAAGTATTTGCTTTGCAACACACAAATCCTTCATCACAAATTATTTAGTTAGTTTCCTTTTGAGCACATTTACATCTGTAGCTAGGGTTTTCACCCTAGCTTGTGCTGATGAGCACCTACTAAGGAATCTGGATTCCTTAGTAGCAGTTCAATAATGTAAATAAAAATAGACAGAAATAACAACTAAGCTAAAACAGTAAAAGTAAAGAACAATAAGCAAAAACTGTAAATAAATGGATAATGATAGTTTTGATTAAGACTACCTCCAATGAGGAGGTTGGTGGAGTCCGTTGCGCTGGTCCGATGTCGGTGGCTCCGAGCTCCAAGATGCTCCTTCTCCTTCTCCGATGGTGGAAAATAGGCCAAAAAGGGGGTCTTAATAGAAAAAATAGCTTGATGCTAAGCTAGGGTTTCACGAGACGTTTTGGCAGAGTAAGGGTGCAATGACTGTGGATGTGAAATGAGGGGGCTTCACCACTTATTTATAGTTTTTGAGTGGT
>LPNX010945604.1:0-16631 GCA_001517045.1 Pseudotsuga menziesii
ATATGACAAGTAAATAATGCATTCAATAACATAAACAATGCTTCCAACTTGTTGATATTCTGGCAAGTTGGGGGCTTATAAATATTTAATATATATATATATTTTTTAAAAATTCACTGCCGTCGCTTAAGCGATAGCTATATCTGTCGTTTTTGCGACGCCTTGTCATGCTATCTATCGCAAATGCGATGGTTATTGGTAATACGTGGCGCTTAAAAATTAGATCTAGCTGTCGCAAATGTGACGACTCTTCTTCATCTCCGTCGCTTAATCGACAGCTATATCTGTCGTTTTTGCGACGCTTTGTCATGCTATCTATCGCAAATGCGACGGTTATTGGTAATACGTGGCGCTTAAAAATCAGATCTATCTATCGCAAATGCGACGAATCTTCTTCATCTCCGTCGCTTAATCGACAGCTATATCTGTCGTTTTTGCGACGCCTTGTCATGCTATCCGTCGCTTAAGCGACAACTATATCTGTCATTTTTGCGACGCTTACTCTCTAAAGCAATGGTTTAAGCGACGGTTATACCTGTCGCTTATCCGACGGTTGACATTTAACCAACGGTTAGTTAAGTGTCGCTTAACCGACGGTTAGTTAAGTGTCGGATAACCGACGCCACGTTTCCGACGCTTAAGAAAAAATCAAAGTGTCGTACATGCGACATGAAAGTGTCGAAAATCCGACATGACGGCCGTCGGATTTTGGGTCGAAATGTAGTAGTGGTAGGTGTTCCTAGCTTTGTAATGGGCTCACCAGCTTAGCATTTAGCCTTTCCTAGCTCCTTGATGGCTTGATAAACCTGACCATGTTGGCTTGGTTGTCTTGTTGATGGCCTGATAAACCCAACTATGTTGGCTTGGATGTGTTTTTTGTATCCTTGGCTATGTGTAAGCCTGCTTGTTCCCTTATTCCTTAGAGAATCATGCCCAGCTCGGGGGTGGCAGCATTGCTGAGAGATTTAGGAGCACGCTGGCCTATGGTTGGGTGGAACATTGCAGCGACATAGCTGGTTGCGGGACGAGTTCTTATAAGATAAGTAATCTTGTCTATTTTACTTCTGCAATCATATTTTCTGTAATGAATGTGATGAACATGTTGAATGAATGCTTGTATGAATGTATGTTGCTTCCATTGTGTATGATAAATACTTGTAGCTATGTATGATAAATACTTGTAGCTGTGTATGATAAATAATTTGCACCTGTGTATGTTCTACTTTAATGCATTTTGTTCTCAGCATTTTTAGGAATTCACATGTTCATGGGGCTAGTAGCCCGAATGGTTAATGCCATGGTAGTGTCCTCTTCACCGGTCGGAGGGTCGGGGACACTACATTGGTTTAGCAGGAAGCAATCCTGTGCAACACTAAGTACAGCTGAAGAAAAGTATGTCGCAGCTTGTTCTGCTAGTTGTGAGGCAGTATGGCTAAGGAAGCTACTGTTTGATTTATTTGATCTCCAGTTGGATGCTACTTGTATATATTGCGACAACCAGAGTTGTGTGAAGTTGTCGAAGAACCCGGTATTCCATGACAAGTCGAAGCATATCGAGATCAAGTATCACTATATCAGGGATATGGTACAGAGAGGAGTGGTGAAGCTCCAGTATGTTGCAACGGATGAACAGATAGATAATGTGTTGACAAAGCCATTAGCTAGAGTACTTCAGGGAGAAGCTTGGTGTTATCTAGATCGAGGTTCCCTCCAAAGGGAAGTGATGAGTCCATGAGCCATTCTGAAATGGTGAGAGGATTGGTTCCTTCCATGGTCAGATGTGAGGGCTGAGCCATTCTATCATGGTGATAGGATTGGTTCCTTCCATGTCAGATGTGAGTGCTGATCCATTCTGATTTGACTATAGGATTGGTTCCTATATGATTATATATAAGCATTTAATGCCATTCTTGGAATGGAGGCACCTGGTCAGTTACCAGGAAGGCTCAGTCTAGGACTAAGGGCCATTTTGATGTGACTGTAGGATTGGTTCCTACATGATCAGATGTGAGTGTAGAGCCTTTCTCACATTGGTTGTAAGATGTAAGTGCAAAGCCCTTTCGGCATGGGGGATTGGTTCCTCGCATGGTCGAATATAAGTGTTGAGCCTTTCTAACATTGGTTGTCAGATATGAGTGCTGAGCCTTTCTGACATTGGTTGTCAGATGTAAGTGCAGAGCCTTTCAACATGGAGGATTGGTTCCTCGCATGGTCGAATGTAAGTGATGAACCTTTCTGACATTGGTTGTCAGATGTGAGTGTTGGTCCTTTCTGACAGGGTTGTGGGATGTGTTCCCACATGGTCAGATGTGAGTGCTAGGCGTACCTTTCTGATATGATTATAGAATTGGTTCCTACATGATCAGATATAAGTGCTGGGTGGGCCATTCTGACTTAGGGTGAGATATAAGTGCTGAAAGAAGACCTACATGGAGGCTAGGCCTATAATCAGCATGAAAAAGGACTGGCTTTGTATAAATTCCTATGATGAGAAGAATCAAGAGATAGCACCCGTAATGATGATCCAACAGAGATGTTCTAGAACCAGAGATGATCCAGATCGAGTGATGATCCAGATCCAGATGAAGATGAAGATGACTTGAAGATGACGAGGACTCGGTGATGATCTAGATGATACAGAGAAGAAGACTTGTGCTGATAAATTATGTCGAGAGAATACCTTCCTAGTTAAGAGGGAGTGTTGATGTAATTGTAACTTTGGAATGTATTCACTTGTATTTCTTATGTATTGTACCCCGATGTTTATTCCGGGAAGTGTTTGTAATGTAATTGAGTCATGTCATGCCCCGATGTTCCAATCGGGAGTTTCTATAATGTAAACAAGTCATGTCAAGTCAATGTGGGTAACCCTCCTATTGTTCAAGGGTTAAAGTCCCCGCAGTTCTGGGGCCCTAGGGTTGTTAGACTCACCTAGTGAAGTCGGCCCTAGTGAGTCATTGTCAAGTCAAGAATCGGTATAAATAGAGAGTGAGTCTCTCTATTTAACACACACTCACTCACACTCAATTGTAGCGCATAGCTGAGGGAGAAGAAGTTGATGGGGCTAGAAAGAAAGAGGCTATTACTGTCGGGAGATCATCTTACAGTTTTGGGTTTTACTTTTGGTGCTGATTCTATCTCTGAGGAAGTTGCGGGGTTTTCTCCATTTATGGTTTCCCTGAGGAAAAACACTGTGTTCATTGTCTCATGTGTTTGATTGATGTGCTTGTTATTCTCCTAGTTAAAGACCCTAATATAATGTTAGATTTTATGTGTTTAATGAATACTATATTAAGTAAATACATAGAAAAAATTGTATTCCTCTTTATTGACGACATATTAATGTATTCTAAAAATAAATAAGAGCATGAATAAAACCTAAAAATAATCCTACAAGTGTTAAGGGAACAACACATATTTTCCAACTTTAGAAAGTGTGATTTTTTCAAAGAAAAAATTCAATATCTAGGACATGTGGTGTCTAAGGATAGGATATTAGTAGATCCCAATAAAATTAAAGCTATCACTAAATGTATTGTTCCGAAGAACGTAATTGATATAAGATCATTTATGGGGATTAGTGGCTACTACCTTAAATTCATTGAAGGATTCTCTAAGATACCATATCCTATAACTTAATTAAAAAATTAAGGTAAGAAATTTCATTGGAATGAAAAATGTGGAGAGTTTTAATAAATTAAAACACTTATTAACAACAGCTCCTATTCTAAAAATTGTTGATCCATTTAAATATTTTTTTGTACGTACGTACACATGCAAAGAAGGTCTAGGTGGAGTACTAATTAGGGAAAATTATGCCATGTCCTATGAGTCTAGGAAGTTAAAGGAACACGAGAATAATTATGCTACTCATGATTTAGAGTTAGCTACTATCATTTATGCACTTAAAATGTGGCGACACTATCTCGCAGGAAGGAATTTTTTAATAATGTATGATAATATAAGTTTAAAATACTTATTCGATCAACAAAATCTTAATGCTAGACAAGATAGGTGGTTGTCATGTTTAAACGAATACAATTTTGAAGTAAAACATATAAAAGGAAAAAAGAATCACATGGGAGATGCTCTAAGTCATCATGCAAATTTGGTGTATGCAACAACAAGGAGCAGGTATGAAACAAATTTAGAAGATAAATTGAAAGTGTAGAAGTATTTGATAAAGAATGTCAGAAATTAAAAGAGAATACCACTGAAAATGAACTAAATAGAGTAAAAACAAATTTTAGTGAAAATAAAAGGGTGTTATTATTACACAAAATAAGATTATATATACCTCATTCAAAGGATATTAAATTAATTATTATGTATGAATTACATAAAATTCCTTATTCACGACATCCGGGATATCAGAAAATGGTTACCATTACAATGAAGGAATTCTTTTGGTCTAATATGAAAAAAGAAGTTGCAGAATATTTAGCATGGTGTATTGAATGGCAATAGGTAAGGGTTGAACATGACCAGCCAACTAGATTGTTACAACCATTACCTATTCTGGAATGGAAATTGGGACTTATTAGTATGGATTTTATAACTTGGTTACCTAAAAATGTTAAACAACACGATTTAATCATGGTCATGGTAGATATACTAAGAAAGGAAGCCCACTTTATTCTAGAAAGTCTACATATAATGCTATTAATGTTGTTGATATTTTTATTAAGAAAATTTTAAAATTGCATGGTGTACCTAAAATAGTAATTTCGGAAAGAGATGTAAAATTTACGGGAAATTTTTGGAATGATTTATTTAAAGCATTAGGAATGTAATTTAGCATTGCATATCATCCTCATACTGAGGGACAAACAGAAACAGTAAATTAGGTTTTGGAATACATGCTTACAATGTACGTAATGGATAAACTAGGGAAGTGGGAAGATTATTTGCATATGGTAGAATTTGCATATAACAATCATTTTTAAGCTTTTCGTTGGATTAAGTCTATTTGAAATATTATTTGGACGAAAGTGTAATGCTCCAATTTCTTGGAGCAATCTCGTAGACATAATAATGTTACGACCATAAATATTGAAAGATATGGAACTAATAGTGAAACAGGTACAACATAATTTGAAGGTTTCCCAATATAGTAAAAATAATTATGTCTACTTGAAAAGAACTCCACGAGAGTTCCAGGTAGGAGGTCATGTTTATGTAAAGGTGAAACCCAAAAATATCTCCTTAGGGTTGGGAAAATACTCAAAATTGGCATGCAAGTATTATGGACCATTTAAAATTTTTGCAAAATTTTGATGAGTCGCATATCAATTAGCATTAAAGCCTACAATACAATTACATAATGTGTTTCATGTTTCAATTTTAAATAAATACATTCATGATGCTACTCATGTTATTGACTAGAATGTTATACAGGTGGAAACCAAAGGAGAATTTCAAGTGGAACCAAAATATATTCTCGACAAGAGAGAACTTTTACTCTGGAATCGTACCATTGGACAAGTCAAGGTGCAATGGAAGAACCTTAGTCTAGAGGATTCCACTTTGGAATTGGAAATTAATATGCAAGAAGCATATTGAGTTCTATTTTAGAGTGAAATAATGGAAGAATAAAAGGAAAACATAAATAATAACATCGAGGATGGTGTTTTCCTTAAAGGTGAGGAGTATGTAACACACCAAACAATTATTAAATTGTTTATTACTTTGAATATTTATTTTTTAAAATATTTTGACAAATAAATTCAAAATAAATGGAATAGAATTATTATTATTGAATAATTAAATAACTAAGAGGAATAAGAACTGAAGTAGTCATTAAAACAATGTTTTCTAACCCACAATAGGAAATGGCAAATGGAGAAAGTTGTTGAGTGAGAACTCAAGTGATGCAGGAGGCATCTTCCCCAAAATCAGGTCAAGACTCACTATGGAGCATTAAAGAGTAGGAGGATCATAAATGACCAAGTCCTAGGAGAAATACTATAAATAGTATGTCCATCGAATAAGAAGGAGGTTGTTGATGGATGTGGAAATAATCTATTTATGAAAAGATATGGCACAATGATCAAAATTTTCTCTTGTGGTTCAACAAAGAGGCTTGGGGGTTCTAGAGCAAGTAAGTAACTTATGTTTTTCGTGTTAGTGGTTACAAGTTCCTTACTAAATTCATTTATTGTTTTAGTCTTGATAATTACTGTCTAAAAGTATATTATAATTCTGAGTTCTTTTTTTTATAAACTGAGATTATACAATGTGTTAAGTAGTTTCATTTAAACGTTTTTAATATTATTATTGTTTTATACTCTATCAGTGGTTAATTTTTATATATACAAAATTAATTTTTCATATACATAGAATGGAGAAAATCACAATAACGTTTCCTAAATAGAATACAAGAAATTTGAACTTAAACTATATAAATATCCTACTAAAGGTCTCATCATTAAGCTAAATATCTACCAATCAAAATCTTCATTCTTCACCAAATTACACACATAATAGGGAGAACCAAGAGGCTTCATTTTATAAATAGTAAGGTATAAATAAATAAACTGATTTAGGAATATAATTGTAGCATCTATGAATCGTAAGGCTTCCCACAAAGACTTCATCTCTGCTTTAAATAAAAATAAATCGACATACAATTACAAGTCTCTATTTCAGCTTCCATATATTAAAAATATATATATAAAATAAAATAATTAGCTACTATTTAAACAAAACCAAAATATCAAACTAAAAAATTATTTGATCAAACTAACATTTTATCAAAGATTTGAGAAATACATTTTCATCGAGACTTTACCAAAGATTGTTATATCTAGAAACCTAGGAATGGACTATCAACCAAATCAGATCCATATTTGAATCATATTAGCTGAACAATCCATGATGGATGTATTCCAGTGATCCCAAAATTAATTAACCTACAATATGTGTTAGCAAATCATGATGGAACGCGAAATCGAAATACACACCCAATAATTTATTAATTAAACTTATCTTAAATCAATAAAGGTTGTAAATCCTTTTTTCCCAACACTTCGAAACATAGTAACCATGGAACTTTGCATATGTGGATACATTCAAATTGAATCATACATTGAATTGAAACATCGATCCAAGTGTACACTCGAAGGATCTGTGCGAGTGTATACATGCATACAAAACCTGCTAGTGTTAGTATAACCGCAGCTTTATAAAATACAAATGTTCTTATTAAAATATATAAGGTTTAGAAATCTCACCTCAATATAGAGTAAGGATAATCATGAGAAGAGGTAACCCTCTCGCTTCTCATGCTAGCCCTTATGCCACCCTTCATCTACATATTTTTTAACGGTAGTAAGCTATCTATTAAATTCATTACTAAAACTGTAACCATGCACACAAGATATGCAAATGTAAACCACTTGTGTATTTAAGAGGAAGTTAACTTGGAATGAGGAATGAGGTCATAAGGGAAATGCCAAGCTCATTCTAACATTTGGAGGACCATCCTTGATAACTCTATCCTCACCTACCCAAACAGAGAATTAACGTTAATATATTTACTTAAATCTTGTAATTGAGTTTCAACAACCAAGTATACAGGAAGAGGGTCACACCTTCACTAAACACTCAGGGGCCAAGGGTTTCTTCCTTCTAGCTCTTCTCTCCTTCCTCTTCCATGCACAAAAAAATCAAGTTGAATTAGCTCTGTGTACAACTATCAAAATTCCTTAATAAAATAAAGAGTTAAAGACCCAAAATCTTAACTTCTCACCTGTTAAACCCTTTCAGTATTGGAAAGGTTCTCTGCTAGTAATCAAAACCAATCACACCAAAGTTCTCATCTTACCACATGAAAATGAAAGACAACTTAGACTGTGCAGAGGAGAAATGGCATCCAAGCATCCATTAACCACCATTAAAAAAATAGTAAAGACCTTTGAAACATCTTTAAAAACTAGAGTATATCTGTTAATAAACCAATAAAACAATTGCAGACATGTCAGAAGGAAATCATAGTCAAATCAAAGCATCATTGTGCAACATGGAGTTCCAGATTTAAACCTCCAACAATCACCACCATATACCAGAGAAAACCTATGTGACCAAGTACATGCGATCATAAAAACCTAACATATATTTCCAATGATAAGGATATGACAAGGTACATATGGATTTCCATGATCAGTTCTCCCCACAAAAGGCGCGCAAAGCATCCACTTCATTTATTATGCCTAGCTACGATGTCAACTCGCATCCAATGCTTATGTCAAAGAAAATAAAATCCCATTAAAACCTCCTTTCTCACAAGCTATCCTCCTCCTTGTGACTCCCGTGACCACATGTCAAAGCTTGGCATAAATTTTATAACATATTCATTCCTTGTATTATGACACCCCTAATCACATGTAAATCCTGAATGGCTAGCACCCTTTTCCAACAAATTATGCAATATAAGCTAAGAAACTTAGTATCACACTTTAATAATATGTATTGGGACTAAATTCCAAGATATAGGATTTAATCCTAGGTAAAAAAAACCAAACATTTCATTGACTTAAAACATTAACATATCACCTTGACGAGGGTTGCAAACGTGGTTCTCATTTTTTATGGAGTCAACGCCAAACAGATGAAAACCGTGTCGTCAAAAAAATAAGAAGTCCATGTAAATTGTCCATGCAAACAAGTAAGAAGGATATTACGACTAAGAAAGACACTTTGTGAAAAAAAATTATATAATTTATAAAAATAAAAAATAAAAACTATGATGTAATTTGCGGGTATGTGACACATGTATTGAATCCATTACTCATCAAGTATGAATTTATTCTATTGTACCACATCCTTGATCTTATTTATCACATAGAATACTTTTTTTAACCTAGATACTTTATTTTCATGTCCTCTTACCTCATAACCAACTGGTTACTTTACATAAACCTTTTATTCTAAATACCCATTTAAAAATGTATATTTATATCCATATGAAATACTTTCTAGTTATTTTATGTTCCAATAGCTAATACAATCCTAACTATATCAAGTATTGCTACCGGTGAAAAATTCTCATTATAATTTATGCCAAATTGTTGACTGAAACCTTGTGCCACTAGTCTAGCCTTGTGTTTTTCATCTTTTCCATTAGCATTCAGTTTTGTTTTATAGATCCATTTTACTCCTATGATGTCCTTACCTTCAGGTAAATGTACTAATTCCCAAGTTTCATTTCTCTCTATAGCGTCTATTTCATCATCCATAGCTTTTACCCATGCTTCATCTTTAATTATTTCTTCAAAATTAATTAGTTGATAAGATAAAATGAAAAATTTGAATTTATGTCCAATTCGCCACCATGTTTTTCATAAATTTCTTTCAAGCTTCTATTTTTTTATCCACTAGTCCTAGATCTCAATTATGCTAGTGTAGGATCAGATTCTTGACTTACTTGTGAACTTGATGTATGCTTGCCTCCACGTCCCAATTGCTCCTCTTGCACGAAATTTCTTTGTGTTATTGCTTAAAGTGAATTGAGACATGTTGAATTCCTTCCTGGTGTGTTTTATGCAGGTTCATGAGCTAGAACATGTTCTTGTGGAATTTGTTCTCCACCTTGTACAACTTCTTCATCATCTTCATCATGAGGAAAAATTGTTCCATATGTAACTGTTTCATCAATGCTTCCATCCCATGCTTCTTCTTCTTTAAATTCTATGTCTCTTCTTACAATTATCATCTTGGTAATCAGATTATACAATTTACATGCTCTAGAATGTTCACTATACCCAATGAAGATACACTTTCAACTTCGATCATCCAATTTTCTTCTAATTTCTTTAGGTACATGGGGGTATGCCACACACCCAAATATTCTCAAATGTGACACATTTCAACTTTTACCACGCCAAGCTTCTTCAGGTACTTTATTGAGAACACATTTTGTACAAAATTTAGACTAAACACACTACTTCTTCTTACTAATACTCATTTGACAAATGCTTGGCCTTCAACATACTTCTTGTCATATTCATAACTGTCCTATTTTTTATTTCTGCCACACCATTTTGATATGTTGTATAGTGGGAAGTAAATTTCCTCCTAATGCCATGATGATTACCAAATTCGATGAATTAATTCAACTTATATTTGCCACCTTTATCAGAACTCAACACTTTGATGAACTTTCCACTTTGCTTTTCAACCAAATTTTTAAAAATTTTGAAGACTTCAAAGGTTCCTCATTTTTTTTTTATAAAATAAACTCATGTTTTTCGGATTTAATCATCAATGAATGATAGAAAATACAGATTTTCATCCAATGATGGATTTTTCATTGGTCCACACAAATATGTATGCACTATCTCCAAAGGTTCTTTTTGTACTAGTACAAAAGGATTCTCTATGATGTTTTGGTAAGATACAACTCTCACATGAACTTCCACGTTGTTCAATTGTTGGAAACCCTATAACCATTTTCTTTCTTTGCAACAGACTTAATCCTCCAAAATAAAAATTCTCATACCTCAAGTTCCAATGACAAGACTGATATAGACTTTGAAATTTACTTGTATTCACCATTTTCTGAAGTTCACTCTTCATCTTAAGAGGAAACATCAAATTATTAGTCCTTTGAACTCTTATAATCAATCGTTTTCTAGGATATTTATAAAAAATATTCCACATATCACGATTGAATATTAACTTGTACCCTTTCTCCGTTAGTTGTCCAATGCTGATTATATTCCATTTCACACCTAGAAAAAAATATACATCATTAGTATACTTTTTAAATCCATTTTTGGAAAACACATTGACCATACCTTTGTCATTCATTGATACTTTATTGTCATCATCAAACATCACTCCAGACTGTATTGAATTGTCTAGATTAATGAACATCTCCTTGTTACTAGACATATGATTACTATATCCACTCTCTAGAAACTATAAATCATTTGAATTTTCTTGAGAAACATTGCAAGTAATAAGGACTAAATCATTTTTATCTTCATAATTCTTAGTCATATTTTCATATTCTTTTCTAACATCTGCTTCCTTCTTGCTGCAATCTCTAGCATAATGCCGAAATTTCTTTCAATAAAAACATTGAAATTTAGATTTATCAAATATTTGATTCTTATGTTGATAAATATTATTGTTTGGGGTTCTAAAATTTCATGGATTTGTATTTTGGATAGGCCTACGAGTACTGTTTCTACTTGATTCTCCTTCTATTTGAATTTGAGATCTCCCCCCCCCACCGATTCTATATTTTTCCTTGCTCAAATTTCATGGATTTGTATTTTGGATAGGCCTACAAGTACTGTTTCTACTTGATTCTCCTTCTATTTGAATTTGAGATCTCCCCCCCCCCCACCGATTCTATATTTTTCCTTGCTCTTCATCTTCCTACATTTATATTTGTTTTGAAGGAATTATCAAGTGAGAAATTTGAGCTTCTTCTCATCCTAGACTCATCGGACAACCATCAATTCACCAATGGATAGTTGAGTAAAATCTTTTGACTCTTAAATTGCCACCATTACAACATCAAATTTTTTAGGAAGACTTCTTAATACATTTTCCACCACTTTCTAGTCAGATATTTGTTCACCATGAGTTCACATCTGATTCACAACTCTCACTAATTGATTATGAAATTGATATACACCCTATGTATCATTCATCATATTTTCAAAAAAAATACAAAGGGTTTGTAATTTAGCAAATTTCACCTTACTTAAACCTTGTAGATTGTCTCTAAAATATCCCAATATTCTTTGGACTTGGTTACACATGCAATCCATGGAAAAATTGAATCATCCATGGCATGTTCAATAAGAGAAAGATCCTTGTCATCTTTCTTCTTATTTCTTTTCCACAAATATTTATGTGCTTGTGTTAAGGACAAATCAGCTTCCTCATCATCAGGTTCTATTTACCCATTCTGAACTAAATCCCATAAATGTTTTGAACAAAGAAGAATTTTCAATTTTATTGACCAAAAATCATAATTCTTACCAGTCAGGGGTGGAACTTGAGGTTGTAGTGCGTTTCTGCTGAATGCCATAGCTCAAGACCTTTGAAATTTATTCTTCTTCTGTAAACAGAGTCCTCTTGTTTTCATGTTTTGTTTCTTTACTCTCCCCCTAAAAATAAGCTCTACAAATGTTTTCCACATAGTTACACACTTTCTCAATTATTCAAATCAAATAAGTACCTCAATATTCCTTTCTTTTCTCTCACTGGTTGTAATATCCCGAATTTTGGACCTAACACTTATAGGCATTGCCTATTGATTATGATGATTATCTTGATGTTTTATTTTTTATATTGGGTCGAAGACCCCACTGCATATGAACACGATGATTTGTTTTTATATATTGGGCATAAGACAATTATTGATGATATATGTATATGCTTGTTTATGTTGGGTGTGGACCCTAAAGCACATGATTGATGAGATGTTTTGTGTTGAGCGAGGAGCTTTGGAGCACTTGAGTGATTGATGATTTGTGTTGAGCGAGAAGCTCTAGATCACATAAGTGCTTACCTTTGTGTTGAGTGAGAAGCTCTAGAACACATGAAAACATAATTGGATGTGTTGGGAATAAGCCATGGAGCCCTCCATGTTGATGTTGAGCATAAGCTCTGGAGCATCAGATCCTTGGCCATTGTATCCCTAGGTGTATCGTACAAGTACATCCTAGCATTAGTGTTGAGGAGGGAGCTATGGAATTGCATTGAATTGTAACTCCTTGTTAAAGCGTTGAGCATGGGCTCTGGTAAGTGATAGGGGTTACTGAAAAGAATTTAATAACCTTCAAGTGAAAACGACTCAAGAAAAATATTGATCTCATCATACTTATTTATAAGTGATTAAATGAAATTTCAAATTTCTGTATTCTCATCAAAGTATTGAAGAGCTACCACATTATACGAGGGAAATCCAACATGCAAGGATGTTTATAGTTGCCTAGCCTAGTAGACCTAAACCATCTACCTACTTGACCTTAATGAAGAAGTGTCATTAAGTCTAGGGATCATGGTATATGATGCCCAAAGACATTGTTAACAAAATGTTATATTATTATGTACTTTATACATGGTATGTATAAAGAAGTAAATATATTAATAATATAAATAAATGAAAGAAAGAAGAAGAAGATCCATCAATTATTATTTATTATTAAAATATAATAAATAGTCCAAAACCTAAAAAGTCTACCTAGGTACTAGAAGAAAGTTCCTAAGTTAAAATATTAATAATTACCCAAAGTAATTGAAAAGGGTTAAATCAAGAAACCAAGGTTTCTTGATTTAACTGTCCCTTTGACTAAAAATTCTGTCTATAAAGACTCAAGCAAAGGAAAGGCTTGGGGTTCTGATCTTTCATTAGAGGAGTCATTTTTCTTCCTATTTGCTCTCAAGTAATTCTTGGAGAACATTTTCCTTTAAGGAAAAAGGAAAACAGATCCAAATTTGATACACCAAATAGGAAACCCTACCTTAGGAGCTCTAAGCTACTTGCATGTTGGAGTCCAGCTCGGGGGGATCCAGATTAAAACCAAGAACGGTTACGGGTCATGGTTGGGTGGAACATGGTAGTTCACAAGTGATTTGGTCATCAAAACAAGAGGTCAGATCTATCTTAATTGGTTAATGCTGGTTATTTTAGATGTGAAGGTTCAACCATTAAAGGAGCTTTAGAAAATTAGAGGTATGAGTTCTTAGTATGTCAAGTTCATTTCTAGCATAAATGCTTGCTGCTTTAGGTAAAGGTTCATATTGTATTTCTAAACCTAGAAATGATTGCTCTGTCTATATCTTCTAGGGTTTACATATCTTATAAAATATTAACCCTAGGCTGTAAATGATTTATTATACCAGGTTTAGCCAGGGTTTAATTATTGGTTTATTTATGCAAGTTCAAGGAATTGGCTAATGTTCATCAAGGGTTCTACACCCTAGTTTAATTTCTGTATTAGTATTATTGATAAAACTGGGTTATGTATAAACTATGTTATTTCAGACATGTTATTATTGCTCACTTAGACTTTATATACTCTACTGACATATTCCATTTGTTAGTAGAGACATGTTATAGATTAAAATAGATTAAACTTAGAAACAAGATTTAAATACATAAATATTTAAACTAGATAACCTAAGTTACTATCTATAACTGAACTATATATATATATAAACACATAAGGACATCATACATAAACAAATATGAAAGCTATCTATAAACAATTCGACATTTAAATCTAAGTTAAATAAACCATTAAAATACCTTTCAAGGTCTGTCTCATTGAATACAAACTAAATAGTAAATCATTCCATTAAAAAACAACATTATAATTAAATGAGAAAGAAGTGTCGTGACCATCCTTTTGGTCCTAGATTCACAACTCTGTTCACATATAAAACCCACAGTCCTAATTTAAACCATACCATAATCGCATGCATGAATCTTTGAAGGCATCTCATAAATATTACTTATAACTTAACCAAGTAAACAATTCAAATAATTAAAGAACTCTACCATTTTAAACAGAGGTCACGATACGACCCTTTGGGTTCACAAACCCAAGTCGTAGGCCTCTATAAACAACCATTTCATTTATGCATAAACATTAAACAAAAGTACATAACATACAATCTCATTCCATATAATGAATTAAAAAATACATCATACACCGTAATCGTATCATGTATTAAACCATATTGAAATCATATTACAAACCCAAGTATTACAATGGGAACATGAATCGAATCATGTGGCCATACAAGCCCAACCCTCTTTCTAATAAATCAAATACAACTTAGTACAATTATCCATAGGCAGGATTCAAACCCTATGGCTTTTATTTACCAAGTCCACACTATACATTAAAGTATGAACACTTCGTTACTAAAGTCCATAATAAAACAATAACAAACCATTAAGCTACAGCGAGGTCGTAAGACCCTGGGTTTTGTCCAATGATGTAAGCACAGCCTCGGCCTTCACCATCTAAATTATGTAGATTCCCTTTTTACAAATATAACCACAGCGACAAAGGCCATCATGGGCTTGCACCCTGACATACTTATATTCCACAAGGATGGTCAGTCTCTAAACATGGTTGTGCAGCATTCACCCAAAGCTATGACATACCAAATAAGAACACACATTATGGATTTAATAACATATTAACTATGTTAAATGTTTCACCCCACACTCTAATCAACAAAATGTAAATAGTAATAAAACACATTGAAGCTATCGCAACCACTAAGGGAAATGCTCAAGCCATTTACGGCGTAGCCTTTAACCCACACTTTCAACCATTATAACTATATATAAATAGTCAACACAGAGACTACAACGAAGGCGTGTTCCTATTAATAAACCATTAACGCAGTAATAAATTCCATCCACAACACACAATAAGCATAATAACCATTGCCACATCATTAAAACATAGAGTATTTACATTTGCACAGTAATTCCATCATTGCAGTAGAAGTCCACATAGGCATGCCAATGGGCTATGGTACCATTGCAAGCAATGGTGTAGCCCATGGATCAAAAGCCCCAATACTTTTATAATTTACAAAACCCAAAAATTAAATACACGAAGCCTGTGAGAAACACAATTTTTATCCATGACCAAAACCACCATACCATTAATTTAAGAACCCAAGTATGTGCATTACAAGATCGAAGGAGAATTCAAACCCCACAGAGAACCCCAACATCAAACAACAAAACACAATGCAGACAAGCTGAGAGACAACAAGTGTAAGCTTGTTCGCAAGGCTTACCTTGCATTTTAGTTCATCGTCAAAACCATGAAAGAGCTGGAGCCAAGCTACTCTCCACCATACCTCGGCACCTGCAACCAACCAACGAAACCATGAATTAGAAGTATGGAAACTATAGAGGTTTCATAACAACATGAAATAGATGGAAAGAAAACCCCAAGCAAAGCTTACCTTCCTAGTTTGGAGGTCGCCTCCACTATCTGCTGCGCAGAGCCAAGACAAACCCCAATTGACAAGTGAAATGACCAAACCATCGTGAGCCAAGCCTAAGTGAGGGCTGCCATGAAAACCAAGGTGCATTAATGGCACCAGCTGGTACCCACCTTCAAATCCCAAAACCCACATTTCCATAGTTTATAAATCATGGCCAAACAATAGTCTCCACCACCATGCAATCGTTTAACCACAATGGGTAGGGTCCAACCATATGATATGTCTCCACCCAAAATCATATCACAAGTTCATTATATTACAAGGTTTAATACATTGCATGGTTAAGGCTAGTGCAAATTCCAAGTATGGTAGCGCTAGTCCTAAGTCAAGCCACAAGGCGTAAAACATAATAACATATAAAACTTAGGCTTTAAAGCCTTAAATTTATACAATGTGAATTGTCATAAGCTTAATTATTAGTGAACATGGCATATGTAATATGCCATGTTAACATTTAACCCTCATAAAAAATCAAAGGTTTTTTTTTAAGCCATGGGGGCTTCACTTGTTGACCAATATCCTATCACATTAGTTCATATTGTGGGTTTTAAAATTATTAAAAATTGAACAAATATATTGCAGGTATTGGGGGGATGAGGGGTTTAAGGTGGGGGTGGGTAGGGTGGTTT
>LPNX010945604.1:16923-30513 GCA_001517045.1 Pseudotsuga menziesii
TTTTAAGCCAAGATAATAACCTGCAAACAAGAAAACATAAGAGGTGTTAATATTTTTTAATAAGATAAATGAGGAATGCATAATACATTAAGTTATAAAAATACAAAACATAAACCATAAGTAAGTATATGTAGTGTATAGGAAACTTATATGTGTTAACTAAATTGACGGGAATAGCGCTTACCATGTTATAAATATGACTTGGTGAGAAACTGTAACGACTAGCAGTAGGTCCTTTAGGATCAATACTTTTACTACTCTTTAAATAATACCCCTGTTGCCAAATTATAAGTTGCATGTGAACTAAAATAAGTGCCTTAGCTCATAGAACTAAGTAAGCCTGTGAAAAAGTAAACACCTTTACCTCTCAAACCATCTTGGGAGAACAATTCCCGCCACTCCGCTCACTTTGTTTCCACAAACAAAGTTAAGTTAGGACTTATAAAGAACAAGTACGACTATGCAGGAAGGACGAAGAAATTAAATCCAGTAACGACATATACGTGACAAATGTATAAACATAAGACTAAGCAGTAAACAACACTACGACATCGTAAGTAAGATACATTGATAATAATGACTGAAATTAAATGACATAACATAAGAACAGCTTACAAGTAAGAAATGGTACATGAAGTGTACGATATAGTTCCACAAGTGAATAATGTTCCGTTTAGGTAGTTTTTACTAGCCTATAATTTTTTTTCCGATTTTTGGGGATATTACACTGGCTATACAGGTCCTCAAATCATCTTTATTACCAATTTGCAGCTTGCAATTTACCATATCTAAAGACTTATATGTAACTTTTCTCAGTAGATTTTATCCTCAAGATTGATTCTAGTCAATAGCTCTTGAAGATTTGATTCAAGGGAAAATGAGTTTTGTTGTTCTTCTAATAATTATGAGCAATTTACACTCCAACAGAGAGCTTCAGCTCTCAGGTTGCAACCTTCTCTTTGGATTACTTCAGTGGCAGTATACAATATGAGGGATCTCTGCCTCCGATGAACTCAATGACCTTCTCTTTGGTCCAACATAAGACACCTTTTTTCAATAATAGTGGTCTTATCAAACAATAAAATACCATATTTTTTTCTATGATACCAGAATGACAACAATGGAAGGAAACAACACACACACATACAATGGTACAACACAAAAACAAAAATACAGAACTTTGTTTTCCTTCTCATACTTGCTTAGGTTCAAAATTACATACAAAAGATGATTACATTTAACATAGAGATTTGGGAAGTAGGTTCACTAATTCCAAGAGACATACCATGCTCTCTCTAGAAGCGTCTACCAAAAATGAATCCCTTCCTTCTGAGGCTTCTACTTCAAGCTATCATCCTCCTTACTAAGTTACAAGGTAGTTATCTAATCCTCAATAAATATCATAGTGGGAGGTTGATGTGGAAGTTGGTTGTAATTAATTAAAATGAGAGGTGGAAAAATATTCAACTGTTATGGCTACATAACAGTCGGCCAACAAGTGAAGCAATTGAAAAAGTTAATTGCCAATAGTGGGAGGGTTGATTCTCACAAACTCACGCACTAAATATTGATTTCTTCTTCCAACGATTTTTTCTACTTTCTTGATAGAAGAAATGGTTCGCTTGAGGTAATTTGAATTAGTTTATTGCTTTTGAGTATCTATACACATTGCGAAGAGAGAATGGAATTTCCCTTTGGCTTTCTTGCTTGATATTGATCTTAACATTGTGCTACATGAATTTATCATGGAAGTTACATTTCAATATTTTATTATATAAATGTAGATTAATGTTTGTGATTAAAACTCTCTGAGTCAGTCCACAATAGATATATTAGTCTCATTCCATGTTAAACTTAATATATTGAACAATTAATTAGTACAAGAGAATGTATATTTCCACATTTCGTCACATTGAAGTTAATTTCTCGAATTAACTGTGGAATTTATAAGTCTCATGTTTCTAGTAAATACTCCATCCAAAGAATTCAAAGGAAGCTCAACAACCGATATTGCTGAGTTAAGTGTCCATTCTAAACTTGTGACTCATAAATTACAGACAATTAATTCCATAAATTAACTCTTGATATTAATACAATCCCATGTTAAACTAAAATGAAAATTAAGATTACTATATCTTTGCTTCTTTACTGTTTAAATCCTATAAATAGATAAAAGTGACTTATTTAATTTTATTTCACACCCCACTCCAGGTTTCTAGAGAACTCTTTCTCTCACAAAGTGAAAATAATAAGAACACATCAACAAGGTTGTAGAGGGCTCTACTTATTTTGAGCAATAACATAACAAAGTAGTGAAATACATTTGATTAAATTGCAGGGAATAAATAATCTAGTGGAGCCTTTGATAAGAGACATAGAAGAAATAGTGAAAGAGTTGTATGGATTGGGTTTAAATAATTTTGTGTTGAGTAACATAACAACTTTTGGGTTCCTTTATCATATAGGGAGGACCTCATGTGACTCCAAATACGATGAGGTCATTACACTTCACACAAGATCGTTGATTCATAGTGTCACACACCTCAAAAATCCATAATATTGTTTTTGATCTAACATATACATATAGACACATAATTAAAGTTCATACATGCTGCTAAATACATCTGCCATATGTTTTTTTTCTGTTACTAAAACATACGTTACTGCTACATGACACTATGTATGACACATCGATGTAAAGTATACAGTGTTGGTGCTCTTTTTGAGAAAGTTCAATGTTTTAGATATAGATCATTTTAAAAATTTTACATATATGTACCAATGTGTATACCTATGTATGACACATATATGTGTATACCTATACAATGCACACCCATCTAAACCAAAAAAAAAAATTGGCTTGAAATTATTTAATTTATTTGTACAACACATTTCATAGTTTCTCTATTTTATGGTGAAGGGAATTTATTGATACTTGTTGCAATGAGCACGATGGAAGAAAAGGTATGTTTTTAAAATATAAATATAAAGTTAATATATTTGGATTATTTGTAATTTTCAATAATGTGTGTCAAATAGAGAGAAACCTTGAAGAAAGTGGGAAAGATTGCTTGCAATTTAAGTGAAAAATAGTGTAATACCTTAATGGAAGCATTGCAAATAGATGAATTTGGTGAATAAAAAGGTAATCACTATGAATTTTATCTTTGCATTTTTAAAAATAATGTACTTACTAAAAATAGTCACTAACATGTTTCAAATAGTGTATTTCACATTTGTTGAATGTTTTATATTCTATGTTATTGGAAGTTAATGAAAGGGGGGGAATATTTTATAAAACTAGTAGACGTGTAGTGGAAAGAGTGTATAGGGATAATTTCCCTTTATAGTATGGAAATTATTCTAATGATTCCAAGAGTCATATTATTACACCTTAGGTGTTTATATCCTAGAATTTGGGGTGGACTACCATCTATGTTTTTCCTATATTGAACGAGACAAGTATACTGTCAAGATTGATTTTATTTTCATCGTTTGGAAAATTTTGAAATAAATAATGATAAAAAAATAAATATAAAAATTAACCACAAGGTTAACGACTGGATACATCGTATTTGTCTTTGATTAGGTCATACACCCAATTATTGGGATATATCATTGGAATTTTTCTTTTAAATGATCATGTTAAGACATGATTCTGCTGCTTAACCACTTGAATTATTTTATATCATTATCCCATTTCCTTCTCTTCCCTTAGTAAAGTGTGACCCATGGTTTTGTTGTTGGAAACTGAATATGTTAAGGGTTATAGTATTGTTTATTATTCACATGAAAAATAATATGAAGAATCACAGTGGATAGGAGGCATCATGGGGATTCTAAGAGACCACTTGGAATATGAAACAAAGGGTCACATCATTTTATTTATATGTTACATTATTCATTAAAAGTGTACTTTCACCTTTATTCTTATTTTTATTTAGCTACTTAGACATTAGTTTTCTTCTACAACCTCACGTTCCTCCTATTTTGAGAATGAAGGGGACTTTGGTGTATTGATAACATATATTGGAGGCAATGTGAATGTTATATGGTGGAATAGAATTGTTACATATCACCTGAGGACCTCATCACGGTGATGGAGGAAGCACTGGTGGAGATGGAGGAGATAATTGTAGCTATTCTTGATGATTTTTTTATCTAAGTTGTGTAATGTGATACCTTGCAAGGTCGATATTCTCATTGTATTTGTATCCAATTCCAGTCTGATGCCATTGATTATGACCTAAATCTTGGTTTTCTAAAAGATGAAAGAGAACATCAAGACCTTCAATCTATTTCACATAGGATGCAATTCCAACGAAATATTTGTGGACATGGCCAAGGAATTATTCAAGATCTACTATGAATTCTATGATCTCATTATTGGAACTAATAACATAATGATCAATTCCAACTATGGGGATAGTTATAAGGGGTTAATGCTCACGCATTTCCTCTTTAGGGTTAGGGGAACACAATGCTTCTATTGAGCAAAAAGATACATCACAATAGATACATCCTAGGCACAAATATCATGACAGATGATGAGCCCTATGCCTATGGTATTTCAAGAGAATACACCAATGATTTATACATAATCATAATGTGCTTATGGCTTATCGATGTCATGGGAAGTTCCCTCAAGAAAAAAATGATGACCCTAGGACCTAAAATTATTTACCTTCCATGTTTAGAGGAGATACACTAGGACCACTTATAGATGTGATTGTTGACATTGACCCTAATATACTGGTGAGTTCATTCCTTAGAACCTCTTTGTGCTTCACTTTCTTTTTAGGATTGGAAATCATGACCATGAGATAAGAGTTAATAACTTTGGTACGATTATTTATCTTAGTTACAATATTGATGTCACAACAATTATGTAATGTCCTCAAAAATCGATAAAAAAATATTAGGCTTAGTAAAACTACCTATATGTAACATTATTGACTTGCGGAAATATATCGTACACCACATGTACCATTGTTTACTTGTAAGATATTCTTATGTTCTGTCATTTTACTTTCAGTCATTATTATTAATGTATTTTCCTTATGATGTCGTACTGCTATTTAATGCTTATTTCTTATGGTTATACATTTTTCCGTTACTTGATTTAAATGCTTCGTCCTTTCTGCGTAGTCTTACTTGTTATTTAAAAAACCTAAATTAACTTTATTTGTTGAATCAAAGTTGGCAGAGTGGCGAGACTCATTCTCCCATGAGGGTCTGAGAGGTAAAGAGATTTACCTGTTTGCAAGATTACTTAGTTCTTCAAACTAAGGTACCTCTTTTACTTCACATGCAGATCATACTTTGCGACAAAGTATTATTTAAAAGTTACTGAATATCTTGATCCTAAAATACCTATTGCTTGTTCCTATGGTTCCTTACCGACTCAAATTTATAACATGGTAAGTGTTATCTTCGTCAATTTAGCTATCACAACTAAATTTCCTATGTACTACTTATACTTCATTATGGTTTGTAATTTGTCATTTTACATCTTAGTACATTTATGTTCTACATTTAATTTATTAAAACTATTAACATACCCTATGTTTTCATATTGCAGGTTATGATCTTGGCCTAAAAGCCAGACCTTGATTTTTATAAAGTGTAAATATTAACATGGCATATTTCATATGCCATTGTTGAGCTTAGAAATGGCCTCTTTTGACCACCCTTAATTACCTCTTCTTGTTCTATCCTACCCCATTCAGCATACCAATTAAACATGTTATCCCCACTCTACTCTTCAAAACTACCAAGGTATGACTGGTCATTGTTTTATTTTATTAATACTTATGATTGTGATAATTAAGGCTTTGTATCTCTCAATGCACTAACATATTATGGTTTATAAAGGTATTTTGAGATAAGTGGACTGCAGGAAGATTGGGATGAACAAGTCTCGAAAAAGATGGATATTCACTGCTCAAGCTGATCCTTAGCCATCCTATCATGACCCAAGGAATGTGGTTCCAGTGCGATATCCTGGACAAAGCTGTCACAAGGCAGCTATAATAGAATGCGTCAGATTCGGAGATCCATAGTACACTGCTGCTCGTGTGTAGCTGTAAGCTAAAGATATCACCACTCCTGGGGAAATTAACAGTTTTCCTGTGCTTCCTATTTTTCATCCTGCCACGTTTGTAACAGCTATTGTCATTTAGGGTGCTTGAATATTAGAGATCTTCATGGCTGCCCGATAATAGGATAGGATGTTACGATCCACATGGTATAAGTATGGAGAATTTTCTCGACCCAGGAAGTTGCTGAACATATAATAAATTCATTGTATTAGCTGTGAGGAGGAACTGTGTAATTACTCTGTCTTTTAATACAAGGAGTTACTTCTGATTTAAGGGTTTTACGCATGTTCAGCCAGCATCTCTGTGTGAAGGCTAGGCCCGCCTTCCACAGAGATTGCTGAGTTAAATTAGGACTTTTCAATTCCTTTGTTCTGTGATGTTATGTCAATTTTATTCTTTTCATAAGAAGCTATACAAGTATGGATTTATAGTGTGGGGTGATTACATTCCTTGGAGATTTGTAGCTGTATAGCGTGACAGTTGACTGAGTAGGTAATTATCTCTTATGCAATTTGTGTGGTAACTGTAACAGCTCTGTTCATCCTGAGATCTTTTAGTTGTCGTTCCATGAATCTTTGCAACTTGTATTTATTATTATGATTACCGAATTTCATTCCTACACTTCAGTTTCTTAGAATAGCTAAACTCAATCTCTGTATTTGAATTCCTAGATCGATATTTAAATTATTCTTATGGGTTCCTAGGATAATCAGATTGGATAGGTGGATTAATCATTCAGTGATGTGAATAGGATTTCCTTTCATCTGCAATTGTAATTTGGATGTGATGTTTATCTTTCCATTCTTAGATCAAGGTATAGCAGAAGGTAATTGTGATTGTAGTGTCTAGAAGATAAATGGGATCACGTAGATTCTTGGGATGAGCATAGTTGAACAGAGGATAGTATTGTTCAATTACAGTAACTTTGAATTTAAGCATATACTATGCATTTTATCCTTGAAATACAAGACTTTCCCGAGTTGATAATAAATATTGTACACTCTGTATGTTAGTAGTAATCTACTTGCATATTGGGTGCTCGAGAAAACAGAAGAGGAGATGAGTAACAGACACGAATCTGACGAGGAAGAGGCAATGGGGGAAAACTATCATCATGAAAATCACTCCCTGCCTGAAGGAACGGTGACTACACTTCAATTCCCAATTCAGTAGCCAGAAGGGACCGCCCCTATGAAAAATATATCACCATCGATGTTGCCTCGCTTCCATGGAAAAGTGGCAGAGGATCCAGACGAATTTATTTTCGAATTCGATATCCTTTGTCCCAGCTACGATTACGTCACCAATGTACAAAAATTAAAACTCTTCCCTGCCAGTCTGAAGGACAATGCATTACACTGGTTCATGAGCCTAGGAGGGGGAACTGTCGCTAATTGGGACAGGATGAAATAGGTGTTCCTGGAGAAATATCAGGAATATTGCAAAACCAAGGAAAAAAGAGAAGAACTATTCAAAATGGTGCAGAAGGAGGATGAGAGTCTGGAATATTTTGTAGAAAGGATTTTATACAACGTGCAAAGAGTTGGGCAGATGAACATGGGGCTAGATGTGCTCAAGATAATCCTGCTTCATGGGATTAGGGATGATTGTCTAGATATGTTAAACCTGTTAGGAAAGGGGGATATCTCCAAGGAATATTTCAGAAATATTATGGAATTATGTAAAAGGTACTCCAGGGGATCTTCCAGGAACAACAGGCGGGACAAACGGGATAAGCTAGAACACGATGTCTTTGACAGAACTCAGATATAATCTAATGGAGAAGCCACATGTGCAGAGATAGGCAATCTCCTTGAAAATTTTAAAATAGAAATGATGAGCTCTATCTCCTCGAAAATCGACGTCCTGAAGGCAAAACAAAAACAAGCAGTGGAGGACCTCACACTAGGAGTGTTCTTCCCTCGATGTAGAAAGAACCGTCCTCTGAGGGAGTGCCTGCTTGACAAAGTAGAGGTGTGTCAATTCTACGAGCTGAACCATGACATGAAGGAATGTCCCTCACTTCCCCAAGTGAAGGCTGTTCTGCAGGCATCAACTCCAGAGGTGGAATCGGCCTATTTCATTGCACATAAGAAACCTTGGCAGCCTTGAAACCAAGGTACGTCCCCAGAATCGTTTCCATTTTTTAATAACGTTGGGTAAAATTATTGTTATTTAATTTAACTTAATTTAATTATTGACTGGAATACGTATACTTCGAGCTGCTACACCATATGTGCGGGCAAAGTAGTTTCAATGCTCATACTTAGAGAAATTCTAGTCTACTCACAAACTAGAAACAAAATGTAATTGATGAAGCTATTACTTGATTAAATGATCAATGCTAAGAGTTACTAGGTCTATCTAAAGAAAGGAAATCAACTTGCTAATCCCTATCATACAGTCTACAATACTGTAAAATCAATGTAACCTACCACAACCTTAAGCTACGACAATCTTCTAAAGTAATCAATGATCTATACTAATCTACATCAATTATGATCTATTCTTTAGAGCAAGCAATCACACAAGTAAATAAATTAATAAAGGAAAAACCTAGTTCCAAACTTACCTACAGAATGAATATGCTGAGTCAACCTTAATGACCTTATATTGTATCTAAAACTTCAACCATTAACCCTAAAGAATCTAATGCCACAATTTATATAAACACTTATTACAACTAATGAAATGAAATATGTTTCTTCTTAACCTAAATCATTCATAAACAGTTAACAATTTTTTTTTTTAACTTACTGCTAATGTCAAATGTACTCTACCTATGTTCTATGCACACAAAAGATTATTGGAAATATTCATAGAATACACACCCACTCTCATCTACATGTACTGTGAGATTAGTGTTCAAACCCTAGGAAACAATGTTGGAATCTATTAACAAAATATAATTCTTTTCCTTGAGGTCATTCAACACCATGTAGTGAACAAAATCATGATTCTAATCCCTATATCACCAATTCAAAATGTTGTTTGGCAAACCCTAGATACTTTGTAAACCAAAATCTTTAAATCCTCTGCTACTGCAAATTCTTTTTAAAATCCACACAATACAATTCGAAAATACCCTACAGTCTTGTAAACTCGATAGAAAAAAGGATTCTAAACCAATATTGTAGCCATCCACTAATCAATATAACGCTGGCAGTAAAATAAATATGAAATCCCAGTCTATTTTCAATCCTCCATTAAGTCAACTCTACATCAAACTGACTCATAATCAAATTCATCATATAGTTTTGTAAATTCTATAACTCTGAACGGATTTTTTGAACAAGGGTTGTAATAATCAAACAAATAGTATCACACTGGGAGTCAAAGAGGTTTAAAACCCAAATCCACTCTTACTACTCTGCTAAATCGATTCTACAGGCTAAGCTGAATACATATGATATCAACTAGTCTTCTGCAAACATAAATCCCATTCCAAATCACAAGTAAACAAAACCATTAACATTCCATTATAAAAACAGTATCAAAGTATGCAACATCACTCTACTTATAGCAGTACAAACAACACCTAAACACAAATGATCGGTATTGAAGGTGGGCCCTGCCCTCAACGCCTACCAGTCTGAAATCAAAGCTTTGGGGAAATAGACACTTGATTGATTAATAAAAATAGAGTTTTACAGTCTTCTCTGTGTGTATCTATCTATACTTAGGGTTTCAAGGTTACATTTATACTTGAAATACAAAGTAAAATCAACCTTGGACTATCGACCCTATCTTAACAACTCTACCCTATCTCGGCATACATGAACCAAAATATTGGATTCAAATCCCTTGAGATACATACACTGCTAAAAATGGAGGGAAACAATGCCTTGAACAAAGGACAGCCATGAAACAACACCTGAATGATATTCACATACATCTGGAAAGCGATGTGAACCCAAGAGAAACATTTCCTCTGTGGACACAATCCCCAAAATAACTGGTTCAGTCAACATATTTCTTTGGAGCGCCGAGACAAGAGTTGGGTCGAAATACACAAAAGATCACTGCATGAAAGAAACAAAAACTTATTAATTGACCCATTATTAAATGAAAACTAAGGGTTCCATTATATACATAAAAACAAAGAAAAATAATAAATTAAAAATTAAAAAGTCACTTACCAAAGCACCTAGCAATGTTGATCTTCAAAAGGCATAGCCATGCACAAAACAACACTAAATAAAGCTAATTATTACTTGGTTTCATGAGACTTGAATCTAGAAAATATAGTACTGAACAGTCAAAATAGGAGGCCAACATCTCCCCCAGACTGAAGATATTGCATGTCCCTATGCAAGAAAGTTTCAGACAGACAAAATTGGAAACTCAAAGTAGATGATCAATCTTTGGATCCAACTCCAGAAACTGAGGCTGAAGTATTAAACATGACTTGAACTTGAGGAGGAGATGGAGTAGTTTGTTGTTGTACACTAATCAATTGTTCAAACTGTTTATCCTTTTTCTTTAACTGTTTCCTGAGACTGCGATTAGACCCTGTAACCTCATCAACTAAAGTTTGTAAAGAAGCTACCTGAGCCTTTAAAATTGCATTTTCCTACTTGATAAACCGATCCAGCCTAACATACTCCTGTAATTTCTTTTTCAACTTAAAATTTATCTGCCAGAAGTAATCAATTCCCTGAGCTGAAGCATCTGACCTAGTAGTTTTAGCAGACTTCAGACCTGATTTGGAAGGTGATGCTTTAGCAGATTTTAGACTAGATTGTGAAGGTGATGCTGGCAACAAAGGCTCACTGACAGGACTTGGTATTGAAGAATGATGATGAGAGCCATGGGAATCAGAATTATCATGGGCAGAAGAAGTAGTGGATGAGGACAATTCAACATGTACAGGCTCCTTACCTTTCGATTCCCTTTTCCTCTCTTTAACAGCCATGCTACGGGTAAATATTCGATTGGGTGAAGTAAACAAATTCTCATGACCCTTTTCTCCCCCAGACTGAGAGCTTACATGCTGTCCCTTAGATACTGGAGACTTCTTAGTATGGGATGGGGAAACTTTCTTACAACTCTTAACAGCTGGTTCCTGAGGATGACTGATTTGATGTTCAAAAATATTTACAGAGGAGGATTTATCAACAAGATCAGGGATACAAGGCTCACAGGGTTCATTCCCTAGGGATGATTGGAGATGAGAATTGGATAGATCATATACGAATTGTTCCCATACCCAGTCCTTCCTCTTTAACTCAGCTAAAATGAGCATTTTGATAATCCCATGGTGGTAGAGACTATGAGTCGGATTCTCTAGGTTTTTTCTAACTTGTGAAGCCATCTTACTCAAGCTCTTCCAAAAATAAAATGGAAAATTGAGAAGCTTACCAAACTCAAAGTGAGCTAACAGGCAAAAATTACAGGCTTTGTAAGTAGAGAAATGGCCTTCACAGGTAATTAAATTGGTGATGATCATTAAGGAGTTGTGAAATTCATCTCTGACCCAGAGCTTGGAGAAGCCCTTTTCACCCTTCATGGCCAAAAATTCAGGTTTGAAGACACAGTCATAGTCTTTTCGTGGCAGCCAAAAATTCTTAAACCACCGATCCCCTGTGCATGGGAGCCCTGTAGCCAATGCAATTGAATCCTCTGTAACTGGAAACTCCAATGACCCGACCTTGGCTGTGTGCCCGTCGAAACCTAAGGCAAACTGCAAGGAAACAACATCATCGTGGCCTTGTAAATTGGTTAAGAAAGAATGCCACCCAGCTCGAATAAACATCTCCTTGCATGCTAAAAATTCAGGCATAATTAATAACTGCCCATACTCTGAGGGTTCGTGCCGGTTAAGCATCGTGGAAAACAGGAAAAGGGAAGACATCAAACTAATAGAGATCAGATAGTCAATTCGAAGACAATGGAGAACTGCATCAATCTTTCTCTCGCTGGCAATGGGGAAAACTAGAAACAACCCGAAAGAATAATGGAAAAGGGTGGTAATGATAGCGGCAGACGTGGTAAAGGAAATCATTTCGAGCTATGGCACATACTGCCCACGTTGCAGTGAATTATGCCCATATGAACACGTTTTGATTAACCGTAACCTCATGGCGCTTAAAAATCCCAATTGCAATAGATCAATGTTATAATTTTTATTTAAAAATGACACATTGATAACACAAAATAAAGTATGGCTGAAGGTTAATGTCATAAAATGATTTTCGAAGAACGATGGGGTATCAACTATATAGATGATAAGGTTATCATACGATGCCACCATTTATCGAACTTTACATGAAAGGAAAAAGCACGTGGTTTATAATAATACTTAATTTAGAATAATTAAGACTTATCCAATCATTCAACGTTCCTTACCTTTACAACGTAACATGCCAATTTCTAAATTTTTATTCTGGTACCTCATCCGGCACTCAATCCGGCACCTCAGTCAGTCTAACATACAAAGATATTCTCAAGCTGATAAGGGTAAAAAAATGATTACCAGCATGTGTTGAGGGAGTGATAATTACCAGCATCTTTAACAGCTGCAGTGATATTAAAGCAAATGTACTCAAAGTAGTGATGTTAAAGTAATTGGCTTTACCAAAATACACTACCTGTATGAGTTGAAACAGGCAAGTAAGATGGATTGAAAATTTGTTTTACCCCAACAATCTTGTGGCACAATTACCTCATTTCAAGGTTGCTGCTTCACCTGACCACATAGGAAACTGAGCTGAGTCATGAAACCAATTTTTATTAACAATACAAAAAAACAAAATTAACTATAATTCATAGACAATCAATCTTACGCCTATATTCCAAACTTCAATTATGAGCACAGACTTCGTTCTCATCATTCATATAGAACTTTTTCCACCAGGACATGTGCCTTAAAACACAAGACGAGAGGAGTACTAAAAGAAGCCAATGGGGTACTGGCTAACTTGACTCAGCTTCACACAAGACAGTTTGAGCAGTGAAAAGAAAAACCAGTACTGAGGTTCACAGCTATGTTCATGGACTTAGGAAATATCAGGCATAAACATGTTTTCGCAAGGATCAGGTAACCAGAATTCAGAGCATCTGAAGATGATTATCAACTGGATATTACAAACAGTCTCCTTAAATTTTATTTAACCCACATATATGACCTCTCTTTAACATTTACATAGGTACATTGTTCACGTGGACAAGTATATATGAGGCTTTTTAAAAGAGATATCAGAGTCAGAACCCACTGCCAGCAAGCCCATTCAGTACTCCGATGGGGTAACTGTGATATCTAAGAAGCTTCTTCCCCAGGAAGATGCCCCATTGCCAACAGGCCTGTTCAGTACCTTGATGGGTTTGCCTGTTTATACCACAGGTCAGTACACACTGCCAGCGGACCTGTTCAGTATCCTGACGGGTTAACCTCTTACACCCTTTTTCTATCAGAGGCCCTTGTCCCAAATTCATCTTAAAGATAAAGTTTATGATTTGCTTATGCAGAGATGAGTGGGGGAGCAGCTCT
>LPNX010945604.1:31395-42403 GCA_001517045.1 Pseudotsuga menziesii
AATAAAAACTCCTGTACATATATACAACAAAAACAATTTCATTGAATGCTACTGTGAGAGAGTAGGAGATGAAGAAGTCATTTCTTCACCTACCAGCTCTAGTTCAGATTGCTGACTCATGTTATGAATGAACTCTTGCTTAGAAAGAGGTTTGTGATATACCTTTAACCGATGTCCATTCACCACAAAGGCAGTTTGTTCTTCATCTATCGTCCTTATTTTGACAGAACCATTATCAAAAACAGTCACAATTTCATATGGTCCCATCCATCTAGTGGTAAGCTTACCTTTGAAGTGTTTAAACCATGAGTCAAACAATAGAGCCCAATCACCTTCTTCAAAAGTTTTCTTCTTCAAAAATTTGTCATGCCATTTAGTCCTCTGATTCTGTATTAAAACAGTTCGTTGGACAGCATCTTGTCTGATTTCATCAAGCTCATTCAATTGCATCAACCTCTGCTCCTGGGCTTCATCTAAACTCAGGCTCAATTATGCAGCAGTACGAAAAGTCTTCACCTGAAATTCTATAGGAAGCAAAACCTGCTTCCCATAAACAAGCTGATATGGGGTATGCCCTGTGGTGTTTCTCCACGTAGTTCTGTAAGCCCACAATGCCTCTGGTAGCCTGTCTGCCCAGTCCTTGTGATGCATCTGCACAGTCTTGGTTAAAATGGATTCTAACACTTTATTTGTTGACTCCACTTGACCATTTGCTTGGGGGTGGTAAGGAGAATATTTATAGTGTTTAATTCCATATTGCTCAGTCAGTGCTTTCATTGATTTAGAGACAAACTGTGCCCCATTATCAGTTACAATTTCACAAGGAATCCCAAAGCGAGTGAAATTTTTTTCATAAATGAACTCTATGACTGATTTCTCAGTGGCCCTTAATAGAGCTTTTGCCTCTACCCACTTAGTCACATAGTCAGTACAGACTAAAATATATCTCTTCTTTCGTGACATTGGTGAGATTGGTCCAACAAAGCCTAATCCCCATTTTTCAAAAGGTTCAATCTGTACCTGGGCTTGTAAAGGAATTTCATCAGCAGCAGTGGGTCTTCCCATTCGTTGGCAGCTGTCACAGCCCTGTACATATTTTTCAGCATATTTAAAAAGTTTAGGCCAATAATACCCTTGATGTAACACCGTGTATGCTGTCCGCTTGTCTGAAAAAATGCCCTTCACAAGGTCCATCGTGGCAGGCTTGAAGGATATCATACATCTCATCCTCCCTCACACACCTCCTGATAATCAAGTCTGGGCCAGTTCGAAAGAGGTCATTACCTACCCATGAATAATTGGCACTTTGCTGTATGATCCTTCATTTTTCATAGGATGACAGATGAGAAGGTATTCTTCCTGTGACCAAGTAGTTGGCTATATTTGCAAACCATGGTGTTTTAATAGAAATAGCAAATCAATGTTCATCAGGAAAGGTATCATCTACAGGAACATTATCATCAGTATGAGTCAATCTTGAGAGGAAATCTGCAACCAGATTTTCCTTCCCTGGTTTATCAACTATAGTAATGTTAAAATCCTGTAGAAAAGAAGCCATCTAGTGATTCTACCACTAGTTATAGGTTTATTCATCAAAAATTTAATAGCAGAATGATCAGTATGAACAAATACATCATAACCAGTAATATAATGCCAGAATTTATTGGTGGCATGAACCACTGCTAGAAACTCTTTTTTAGTTACTATATAGTTAAGTTCTGCTGGTGTTAAATTTTTACTGATGAAATAGATGGCATAATAAGATTGACTCTCTTTCTGTCCAAGCACTCCCCCCATGGCAGTGTCTGAAGCATCAGTTTGGATATGAAAGGGTAAATACCAATTTGGCCCCCGCAGAACTGGTGTTGAAGACAATTCTGATTTTAAAGTATCAAAGGCTGTCGGACAGTGTTGATCCCAACAAAAACCAATGTCTTTGGCTAACAATTTAAACAGTGGAGCTTCTATCTTGGTAAAATTAGCAATAAACCTACGATAGTAACCCGCATGTCCCAGAAAACTTCTAACTTCTTTTTGTGTAGTTGGTGGAGATAAACCAGTAATGATTTCAATTTTTGTTGGGTCTACCTTAATACCTTCTGATGAATTGTGGTGCCCTAAAACAATGCCCTCAGTTAACATCATCTTACACTTTTCATGACTTAAGGAAGGATTTGTTTCTTGACACCTAATTAAAACTTTCTCTAGGTTATCTAAGGCTTCCTTGAAATCATTACCATAGACTGTGAAGTCATCCATATATATTTCCACACAATCATGGACTAAATCAGCAATAATACCTAACACTGCCCTCTGGAAAGTGGCAGGAGCGTTACACAACCCAAATGGTAACACCTTGTAAGCATAATTTCCCCATGGGCAGGTGAAAGTAGTTTTCTCCTGATCCTCTGGGGCTATCCTGATTTGGTTATACCCACTGTATCCATCAAGAAAGGAAAAATATTGTTTTGCTGACAAGGTGTCCAAAACCTGATCTATGAAAGGAAGAGGAAAGTAGTCTCTGAGAGTTGATTTGTTTAATTCTCGGAAATCAACACATATTCTCCACTTACCTCCCTTCTTTGGGACAATAACCAACGGAGATACCCATTTTCTATCAGAAATGGGATAGATAAAATCGGCATCCAGCAATTTTTGTAACTCATCCTTCACAATGTCTTTAAGCATAGGATTCATTCTTCTCTGTGGCTGCCTTACTGGTCTAATATTTTCCTGTGTATAGATGTGATGAATGCATGTGTCAGGGGAAATGCCTTTCATGTCTGTATAAATCCAAGTAAATGCTCCAGACTGTGCTTTGAGTAAATTAACTAACTGATTTTGTTGGTCTTGAGACATATTTGCATTAATAAACAAAGACCTTCCTGGACTAATCTCCATTGGTATGGTTGAGGCTCCAACCTTCTCATCTATGAATAAAACTACTAATGATGAGGTGGCTGAAGGGTAGTATTGTTCTTGAAAATCTTCTGTGAAAACATTGTCTAAGTCAGAGAAGGACTGGGGGAACTCAATACTAGTAGTGGCTGAGATAAATTGTTCTAGGATACCATCCTCAGTCTGGTCTTCCAGCCCCCTAGTTTGACTAATAGACAGTAAGGGTTGTTCCACGTCCTCATCCCCATAAGGAATCTCTAGCCATAGCATGTTTTCTGATACAGGCTGTGCTGGGGGATACATAATAAGGTTCTGTAGAGAAGTGCCATTTGATATAGTTAAAATTCCTTCTCTACAACCTATAAAGGCATTGGCAGTGGCTAACCAGGGCCTGCCTAGTATAACAGGATGTTCCCCCATTGGGTGTTTAGTTTGGAGTACCAAAAAATACACTGGATACTCCCAAGAAGCTACTGTGACAGTAATGTCATCTAATGCCCCCACAAGTTTAACTGTGCTCCTATCAACCAACTCCAAAATGGTAGGAGTAGGTCTGAGGAGATTATACAACTGAAGTCTCTGCATGGTGGTCATAGACATGACATTAATTGCATCCCCCAAGTCAACTAGAGTGTTTCCTATTGGATTCTCATTAATGCAAATGGTCACCACTGGATTTCCAGGGTTTGCAAATTTTGGAGGTAAGGGATAGTATGAAATATAATTGGACAGCTGGCCTACAACATGTATTGTGGGTGGATCTTTTTTTTTTTGACCAGGTTTCTTCAAGCATAATTCCCTAACCATTTTTGAATAGATAGGAACGTCTCTAATGGACTGAAGTAATGTAATTTTGATACAAACATTTTTCAACTCATTTTCCAAATCAAACTGTGGATGAACCACAGGCTTCTCTATTAATAACCTCTCTGGATAAGGGGGGTTGTTATTCAATTGTGGATGAGTAGATGATTGGAAATCTTGAGTTCCAAGCACTTGAGTGTTTTCTGAGGCAATCTGCACTTCTTATTCCTCTGTAATTTATTTTTCAGTGTTTTCTTCTCCAGACTCTTCTTGAATAATCACTGCTGGAGGAGTTTTATTTAATGTTTTCCCAGACCTTAATTGTATTTCCTGGATAGGAGCTGAATGGATCACATAAGTTGGGGCCATTTGTATTTTAGCATTATCAAGGGGCTGGGATGGTCTGTTGTTAGGGTTTGGGATAGGTTGAGCTGGCAACAACGTAGGCCGAGGTGGGTTTGGATTTTGATACTGTTGTGGAACTGGGGGTATAGGAGGAAGTGCAGGTGGTGTAAATCCAGGTAATAGATGTTGCATATTTGGGGGCATTAGGCAATAGCTAGGAGGAGTATGTGATGGGGCTATTGGTTGTGTTCCTCCATAGGGCTGTCCTTGTAGTCGCCCATATGACTGTCCTCGCCAGCCTTGCTGCCATGGTTGGGTCTGGGTAGGCTAAGAAGGCTAATTCTGCCACATTTTTGGACTCCATGGCTACTGAGATTGTTGCATGGGATAGTAATATGCAGGGTTTGGAAAAACAGGTTCTGGGTACATGTTTTGGGGTCTAGGCTTCCAGGGCCTTTTTGATGCATATGATGGATCCATAGGTTCAACATTAAGCTTGTAAAAAGCTTGCAGTTCTGGTAAAGAAGGGCAATTATCAGTAGGGTGTTTATCAAAGCAAAGAGCACAGACTGAAATGGTATTAAGAGGGCACTCTTTCAAAGGGTGTATTTTTTTGCATTTAGGGAAGAATATGTGTAGTGTTGCTATATCCTCTTCCTCTTGTCGTTTCTTTGTTTTCAATGCATCAAATTGGGAGCTCAAGGTGCCTAAAATGTCAGTTTTGAAATTTTCTAACAGGTTCCCCAATTCAACTCTTGTGATCCCACTAGTTCCTGTTGTCCTAGAAATATGGGAAGGACCTTCCCTTATGCTTTTTCCAGCCTTGGCTCTACTTCTGGAATATTTTCTACATAGTTCAGTAATCTCCTCAAAGGATTTATGAGATACATCACCTGATGCCATCAGGTTGATTATTTCCACATATTCCTCCAGAATCCCTTTCAGAAAAAGAGTTCTGACTGCATCCTCCTGTAAGGTATTATACTTAGACTTCTGTAATACAAAGCAGAAGCGTTCTAGGAAATCCTCAAGACTCTCTTCTTCATGTTGTTGCATTTTAAAGATATCATTTTGAGAGTCTCTAGGTCCACAGTAGTCTCGGTATTTTATGAGGAAAGCACTCTTCATCTCTTCCCAAGTTCGGATGGTGGATTCCCCCAAACCCATAAACCATCTAAGTGTAGAATCCTTAAGGGTGGCTGGAAATAGTTTTAACTTTTGTGCATCCTGTAGATAATTATAGCTCTTGCACAAGATGTCAAACTCAAATAGAAAAGTATCCGGATCTTCAGTACTTTTCCCGTAGAAGGTAGGTAATGAAGATGCTAGGATATTTTTCATACTGACATCCCGTGCAAGATCCAAGATGGGGAAGCCAAAATTTGTTTCAGTTCGTCATTCATGTTCTCCCTCTCCTTCCATATGGTGTTCGGTTTCCTGATCACTCATAACAAGAGGATTCCTAAGCCAATTGAAACCTAACCTATCTCTTCTTGGGGATGGAATGAAATCCCAACGATCTGGTCTAGGCCATGAAATCCCAACGATATGGCCTAGGCTAAGATTGAATATTGAAAGGTAAATATATGGTATATTCTACTTGAGAAACCATATGAGTATGTCCGAAAAGGGAATTCACTCTTTCTATGTTTACTGTGTCAACCAAGTTGGAATCTCCCTTTGGAGGTGAAGCTTGTTGGGTTTGTGGGATCTCTACTGAGTGTAACTGGTCACTGAGTATAGTCTCAGTTCCTGCTGGTCTGGTCCCTAATTCCACTGAATTTTGAGTGTTTTTGTTTTCAGTTTCATTGCCGGTGTTCCTATCCCTAGGGTTAGTGAGGGGGGGGGGGGGGTTTGTTTCCAAAAAGATCGGAATGAATTTTAATGTATCTTCCCTTACTATCTCTGGGTCTCATCAAAACAATTACTGAAAATAACAAGAATTTTAATCAAATAAATCGAAATACCTATTCTACAAATGGGTTTGAAGGAACCTGTTATAACAGATGCGCAGGTTCTTACCTCTCATCTTACCATCCCTTCTCCTCCAATCTGCCAATACCAAAAGAAAAATAGTCAAGAAATCAATAAAGAACAAAACTGATAAAAAAATGTCTAAATATATCTACTGCTGCTATTGCTAAATTTTTGTCTAAGAAACAAAACAAAGCAATCACACCTCTATGCTGCAGGTGGGTTTGAAGGAACCTGTTATAACATATGCGTAGGTTCTTACCTCTCATCTTACCACCCCTTCTCCTCCAATCTGCAACAACTAGTCACACCTAAAAATGCTGTGAAAAATGAGCAAGATACCAGCTTACCTTGGAGAAAGTCCCCAGCAACGGCACAAAAATGTTGGGTAAAATTATTGTTATTTAATTTACCTTAATTTAATTATCGACCGGAATACGTATACTTCGAGCTGCTACACCATATGTGCGGGCAAAGTAGTTTCAATGCTCATACTTAGAGAAATTCTAGTCTACTCACAAACCAGAAACAAAATGTAATTGATGAAGCTATTACTTGATTAAATGATCAATGCTAAGAGTTACTAGGTCTGTCTAAAGAAAGGAAATCAACTTGCTAATCCCTATCTTACAGTCTACAATACTGTAAAATCAATGTAACCTACCGCAACCTTAAGCTACAGCAATCTTCTAAAGCAATCAATGATCTATACTAAGCTACAACAATTATGATCTATTCTTTAGAGCAAGAAATCACACAAGTAAATAACTTAATAAAGGAAAACCCTAGTTCCAAACTTACCTACAGAATGAATATGTCGAGTCAACCTTAATGACCTTATATTGTATCTAAAACTTCAACCATTAACCCTAAAGAATCTAATGCCACAATTTATATAAACACTTATTACAACTACTAAAATGAAATTTGTTTCTTCTTAACCTAAATCATTCATAAACAGTTAACAAAAGGAATTTTAACTTACTGCTAATGTCAAATGTACTCTACCTATGTTCTATGCACACAAAAGATTATTGGAAATATTCAGAGAATACACACACACTCTCATCTACATGTACTGTGAGATTAGTGTTCAAACCCTAGGAAACAATGCTGGCATCTATTAACAAACTATAATTATTTTCCTTGAGCTCATTCAACACCATGTAGTGAACAAAAGCATGATTCCAATCCCTATATCACCAATTCAAAATGTTGTTTGGCAAACCCTAGATACTTTGTAAACCAAAATCTTTAAATCCTCTGCTACTGCAAATTCTTTTTAAAATCCACACAATACAATTCGAAAATACCCTACAGTCTTGTAAACTCGATAGCCAAAAGGATTCTAAACCAATATTGTAGCCATACACTAATAAATATAACGCTGGAAGTAAAGGAAATATGAAATCCCAGTCTATTTTCAATCCTCCATTAAGTCGACTCTACATCAAACTGAATATAATCATATTCATCATACAGTTTTGTAAATTCTATAACTCTGAACGGATTCTTTGAACAAGGGTTGTAATCATCAAACAAACAGTATCACACTGGGAGTCAAAGAGGTTTAAAACCCAAATCCACTCTTACTACTCTGCTGAATCGATTCTACAGGCTAAACTGAATACATATGATATCAACTAGTCTTCTGCAAACATAAATCCCATTCCAAATCACAAGTAAACAAAACCATTAACATTCCATTATAAAAACAGTATCAAAGTATGCAACATCACTCTACTTACAGCAGTACAAGCAACACTTAAACACAAATGATAGGTGTTGAAGGTGGGCCCTGCCCTCAACGCATACCATTCTGAAATCAAAGCTTTGGGGAAATAGACACTTGATTGATTAATAAAAACAGAATTTTACAATCTTCTCTGTGTGTATCTATCTATACTTAGGGTTTCAAGGTTACATTTATACTTGAAATACAAAGTAAAATCAACCTTGGAGCAAGGATCGACCCTATCTTAACAACTGTACCCTATCTCGGCATACATGAACCAAAATATTGGATTCAAATCCCTTGAGATCCATACACTGCTAAAAATGGAGGGCAACAATGCCTTGAACAAAGGACATCCACGAAACAACACCTGAATGATATTCACATGCATCTGGAAAGCGATGTGAACCCAAGAGAAACATTTCCTCTGCGAACAGAATCCCCAAAATCGCTGGTTCAGTCAACATATTTCTTTGGAGCACCGAGACAAGCGTTGGGTCGAAATACACAAAAGATCACTGCATGAAAGAAACAAAAACTTATTAATTGACCCATTATTAAATGAAAACTAAGGGTTCCATTATATACATAAAAACAAAGCAAAATAATAAATAAACAATTAAAAAGTCACTTACCAAAGCACCTAGCAATGTTGATCTTCAAAAGGCATAGCCATGCACAAAACAACACTAAATAAAGCTGATTATTACTTGGTTTCATGAGACTTGAAACTAGAAAATATAGTACTGAACAGTCAAAATAGGAGGCCAACAAATAATATGAGAAATTGGAATAATATGAAAAATGTGAATACACAGTTTCCTTCAAATTATGCTCTTTGGAATCCTTCCCAACCTGCAATACAAAATTATAACTCATGGAATCCCTGGACACAGCCACCACACCAACCTACTTCCTGGTCTCCTGGGTGGAGGAATTTCCATCCAGGGAACTAGTTTCGTCAACAACCTCCACCGCAACAGCCACCATACCCTCCTCAATACCCTCAATACCCTCAATACCCTCAATATCCTCAGTACCCTCATCAGTAGTCGCAGCTGCAGTTATAGAACAATTCTGTCCCTAATGCACCGATACGACCTCAGCTTCCTACTCAACCTAATCCTAACCCAAATAATAAAACAGTCCATCAATTGGAGACTGTCAACATGCCGACCTACTCCCTTTCCCCGGTGCCTTGCAATGATATTCATTTATGGTCAGGGAAAATAGTAGAGCCTGTAATTATAGAAGATGCTCCACCTTATGTGCATGAAGAAGGGGTGAATCCACATCATCCGTCTGATACAATTCCTATTATTGAAGATGCTAAACATCCCATAGATGGGACGACTGAAACACAAAATGATAAATCTAGCGATGCGCAGCCTACCCAGCTGATTAGGAAACCACCGTACCCTGAGAGATTGATGCTACCAAGGGCAGGGGGGCAACCTCAATTTAACCTCCTAGGGGAGTTAAGGAATCTTTATGTTAAAATCCCCCTCCTTCAAGCTCTTCAAGATGTACCTCTTATGCTAGAACTGTTTGGGACCTGTGCACAAAGAAACCAGGAAGGAAGCCCAGAGATCCTCCCACTGTTCACGTCATAGGAAAATTATTTGCATTAACAACAGGGAAAACCCTAGTAACCAAGTATGATGACCCTGGAAATCCCACTGTCACTGTGCAGATTGGGAATACACAGATACCCAACGTACTAGTAGATTTAGGAGCAACGATTAATGTCATAACAATTGAGACTGTAAGAAAACTTGGGCTCACTAATCTTAGGCCGACCCCCATTGTTTTAGAACTGGCAGATAGATCCACCATTAAACCAGAAGGAATTCTGGATGATCTCGTCATCTCAGTTGATTCATGGGAATATCCTGCTGACTTCTTGGTGTTACAACCAAAGTCGTAGCTAGGAGGACACCCATTAATTCTAGGAAGGCCTTGGTTGGCCATAGCTAATGCTTGCATCAGCTGTCGATCTGGGTCTATGACCATATCTGATGGCACCGAGACTAAGAACCTCACCCTTTATCCTCTAGCTCGGCCAAGTCTAGAAGTTGAAACCTCTTTTTGGATGGAGCCAGAGGAAGAGGAGGGTGTTCAGCCATTATTAACTATAGGGAAGGCCTTAACTTTTAAGAATGAAACGGAAGACGACACCATTAATAATTTCATCAGTGAAACCACTTCAGTCAATAAAGAAGTTTATCCAATCCTGAACATTACTCTGGGCAAGGAAGAACAAGAAAACCTCACAGAAGAAACGCTATTCGGTGACACACACATAATCCCAGTATTGAAAAATTCAAAAAGTATTCCTATTGAGGTAGAGTCTGGCAAAACCTTGAATATTAATCCCAACCTCTCCTTAGATGAACAAAAGCACCTGATCAGTCTCTTCAAAGAACACAAGGGGGAATTCGCTTGGGAGTATACAGACATGAGGGGTAATCCCTCTAATCTGTGCACCCATCATATTTATATTAAGAGGGACTCCCGACCTGTGTGTCAGTCTCAACGATGAATGAACCCCAATCTTAGGGACATAGTGAAGGAAGAGATTCAGAAACTCTTGGAAGCAAGATTTATATATCCTATTTCAAATAGCGAGTGGGTTTCCCCGCTCATAATTGTACCCAAGAAAAATGGTAAATGGAGAGTCTGTGTCGACTATAGGGAGCTGAACAAAGCTACACAAAAGGACCACTTCCCTTTGCCATTTATTGACCAAGTACTCGACACCCTATTGGGGAAGAATTTCTTCTCCTTCCTGGATGGGTTTAGTGGGTACAATGAAATTCATATTTCTCCTGAGGACTAGGATAAAACTACCTTCACTTGTCCGTGGGAAACATTTTCCTACAGAGTGCTTCCCTTTGGTTTATGTAATGCACAAGCAACATTTCAAAGAGCTGTAATTGGCATATTTTCTGAGTTAGTTAATGATAGTATGGAAATATTTATGGACGATTTTACTCCTTACGGCAAGGATTTTGAGGAAGCATTGGAAAATTTAAAGAAAGTTTTAACTTGCTGTGAATAGACCCAGCTCTCTTTAAGCACTGAAAAGTGCCATATGATGATGAGTGAAGGGGTAGTATTGGGGCATTTAATCTCTGTCAATGGCATTCAGGTGTGTTAGGTATAACTCCCGATTCAATATTCTATTCACGACTAAAACATTAATTTATAGATTACAATGAGGCGGTTGAGAACCAGCCTTTTCACCTTCCC